>JADLZL010005846.1:0-36182 GCA_015844335.1 Chrysopogon serrulatus
AGATGGACACAAGGATTTATACCGGTTCGGGCAAGGAAGGCCCTTCTGGTCGATGGGGTGAGAGGTACTTGTATTATCTTGCACCTAAGTGCTCGTAGGTAGGGTGTACAAAAGGAGAGAGGGAGCCGGTCCCAAGTCTCGTGATAGTTGAATGAATGGGAGTGCGCTTTATGTCAACCCCGTCTCAAGCTTACGGCCCCCCGCCCCCCTTTATAGCCGCAAGGGAGTGGCGGGGCTTACAAAGAGTTGGCGTGCGTGGGAAGCCGCTCTTCCCCCCGGGTCACGGCCTTTGAGTTCGGTTGCCATCCTCGTGCTGGGCCCCCGACGTGGGCTTTGGCACGAGGGGCGCCGCACCGCAGACATGGGGCGTGGTTGTGAGAGGTCGCGATCCCCTCGGCCATCCCAACGGAAGAAGTGGACATCCCCCAGAGATCGACGGAGAGGCCTGGGGGACGATCCATCCCGGCAAATACCAAGGCCGAAGCTTTGACCCGCCTTTGACTCCGAGGCCCGGAGGGCCTCGGCCCTGCTGCCCAGACATGATGTGGTTGGCACAAAGGAGAGCCAAATCATTATGACAATCGCCGCCCACCCCGGCTCGAAACCCGGGAGGCCTATTGCTTTGACCGGCGCCCCACTTGGCCCGACGCCCTTGGCTCGGGCGCGCCACCGCCTTGGAGCTCGGGTGACTTGACTGTCCGTGAAGATTAGGCAAACAAAGCTGGCCCCACAGTGGCTGGCATGGCTTCCTCCGCTGGCGATAACGCAAGAATCCCGAGCCCGGCGTAAGAGCCGGGATGGGACGGCTCCCCATCCTCTCGCCATCCGACAAGCACGGTGGGAAGGCGGGCGGTGGTTATACGTCGAGCCGGAGGCCCGGGGTTTGACCAGAAGTGAAGGCGACCTGGCCCGAGGCCTGTCCGCCAGGGCTCGGGTGAGGCGGAGAACATATTTCCGGTCCAAGGCCCCTGGGTGGGGGCTCGGGCGGGGCCCGGAGGGGGCCCCGGGGCCGGTGGGGCGGGGGCGGGACGGAGACGGAAGTGCCCGCCCCGAGGCCCCAAATCGTGGGGCCTGACGGAGAATTGAACTCGCCCGAGCCTCCGGGTGGGCTCGGACGGGACGGCATTCGGACGCTTGCCGCGGGCCCAGCCCGAACAACGGGCCACGCTTTTGCTTTGTTGGGCTTTCTTTTAGGGGCCGTTTATGGTCCCCGACAAGAGCCCCCCGAGCCTCCGGGAGTGGGGGCACCTCGCTCGGTGGCCGAGCGGTACCGCCTTGGTTGCAAATGTCTCACTGCAGGGTGCGCCGCAAGCGGCCTCCTGGGCCGGGTGTAGCTCGAGGCCTCGGGAGGAGACCGGAGGACTCCCCCGAGGGTTTGTAGTTAGTTCGCACGTGTGGTTTGTGGTTGTCTCGGGAGTCAGTTTGGGGCCAAGGGCAAGGAGGCATCTGGCCGGGTGTAGCCTCGAGGCCTCGGAGGAGCGTGTGCTCGTCCGAGGTCTTGTACGTGTCTTTGTGGTGAAACGATTGGTCGTGGCGCCGAGCCCCCGGCCCCGTCGGCTTGTCAGGGGGTTCGGAAGAGTGTTAGGACGTCTTCCCGAACCGGCTCGCGTGGGGAAAGTCCCCTAGCCCCTCGCATGGCCGAGGGGGAGCCGGCTGGTGCTTGGTCGTTAGTTTTTACGCACCTCGCGTCCCTTCCGCAGGAGGAGGGTGGACCTCATCGTGTTATCGCCGACGAAAGTGTCGAAGACGACCGGATCCGGTGAGCTATTAACGGGTGGATCCAAGTGAACCGCCCGTGCCCCATTCGCTAGGGGTTGGCTGGGCCGGGAGGCGCGGTTCATAAGAGCCGCACAGTATGCTCGAGGCGGGGCTCGGGTCCCGGGCCCGCCGGGTCCCGAGGGCTTGATGCACTCCCACGCGGGATCCCCTACTCGGCCGCCATGCCGGCCTCGGATGTCGCTACTAGACGGCCCGCTTGCGCCGGCTAGGCTGTATGAGGCCGCCTCGAGCTGCCCCTCGACTGCGTTGCCCCGAGGCGGCTGCTCGAACCCTCGAGATGGGCCAGCCTGCCTTCCGGGCCGTAGAATGGGCCGCCGCCTGCTCCTTCATGGAGAAGGAAAAACCGCCTGCTGCCTCGCCGTGGGCGCGCTTTCCCAGCGGCAGCGCTGGGATGTAGAGCGCCGCGTGGAGGTGGCGGGCCCCCTTCCCCTCGTTGTGGCAGCTTTGCCGCTGCTGTGGTCGTGGGCCCCACGGTGGATGTGATGCGCGGCGCTCGCGGTTTCCACTCGCGGGCTAAGCGCTGGGTGGCGAGGCCCCGGTCTTGCGCCCGGATCCTTTGTGCGGGCGGTCGCGCAGCGCTGCGGTGGCTCGCTAGAATCGCTGCGGGTCGCGGGTCGCGCGTGTGCCGCCGCTTTGGGTTGCGTGCGGCGTGTGTGTCGACACGGCGCATCGTAGGTTGATACATAATTAATGCAAAGACGGAAACGCGCCCGGGTATAAGTACCGCGGCGCGCCGGCATCATCCTCCCCTCGCCTTCCTCGCCTTTGCTTCCTCCTCTCGCCATTGCCGCCGCCGAAAGGCCACCGAGGAAGAAAGAGAGCGAGGAGAGAGAAACTTATGCTTGCATCCACCCCGCCTCGCCGCCATGGCGCCGAGGCCCGAGATCGCCGGTGTGGAGGAGTGGGAGACGAGCCCGTGACGTTGTCGGAGCCGGTGACGCCGTGGGGAAGGGGCTTCCCGCCCCTCGCGGCCGGCAAAGGCCTCCCGGAGTGGATCGTCGCCGGCCGACCATCTGCCCCCACCCGCCTCGGGGATACGTCGTGGAGTTTCACGGCGTTCCATGAGAACGGGTTCGGGATGCCGATGGGTCGGTTCTTGAGGGCCATCCGAGTACTATGGCCCGGAGCCGCAACATCTCAACCCCAACTCCATCACGCACTGGCGGTGTTCGCCGCCCTATGTGAGGGCTTCCTGGGGGTCGAGGTCCACCGGGACCTCGGCTCCACTTCTTCGAGGGCGCCCCTTTCTTCAAGAGCGCCGAGAGGGAAGAGAGGATATCCGTCCGGCTGCCGGCAAACGCATGTCGCAAATAAGCTGGCTCGCTAATGGGATTCAGATATCCCGCGAAGCTGACCTCCTCCAACCGCGGCCGGGCGCGAAAGTGGTCCTACCTCCGAACGATCTCCGCCACCCGCCCGCTTACAATCGAAGGTGTTCGACGCGGAGCCCGCGAGGTGGAAGGAGGAGATCATCCCAGAGGGTCATCCCTTTGGAGAAGGTGTTCTGAAGAGGTTGACCTGTAGGGGTTAGATGCGCGGCCGCCATCGCCGCCTTCCACCAAATGCCGAAGTTCTGCCCCTCATGCTTAGCAGCCTTGCCTCGCTTGACATGAGGGAAGGCGGCCCCTGGCCGGGGCGAGGATGTCGTCCGCCGACCTTGATCACGCCGAGATCGTCGAGCGGACTAAGAAGGCGGCGTCGGTGACCGACGTCTCCAATCCTCTACAAGGTCGCGATGCGACCCCACCGTAATGCCGCTCGTGGTGAGTTTCTCGCGGCCGTGCGTGGTCGGTCGTTGTTCGCTTCCTCCCCTTGTCCTTACTTTGCTCTATTCTTCACGAGGGGGCTGTCCCGAAGCTGCGGGCGCCCAAGCCCCCATTGCCGCGAGAAGGAGAAGAACAGGCCCTCGCGAGAAGGAGAGGGGGAGAAGAAGAAGAAGTCGGACAGGAATGTCCGGCAGCGTAACGAGCGGCGTGAGCCGACAAGCCGCGCGCCGGCATAGCGGATGAGGGACTCCCCGAGAGCCGACGCCCGACACCACCGGCGCCGGATGACGATGATGAGGATGACGGGGGGGAGGATTACGACTTCCTCGGCTTCATGGAGGGGGAGAGGCTGAAGGAGTCGCGGTTCAGCCCCCCGGCCCTCGGTGATGCGCCGCAGAGGCGGGGCAATGAGGAGGTCGGCCACAGTGCCCGGCCTCGGGCTGCCTCCAGAGCCGAGAAGGCGTGTTGAACCCGGAGCCGCATCGCCCTTCTCGTGAAGAGAGAGAGAGTGGTGGCCGCGGGAGGACGCCGCCTCGCTCTTCACTCCGCCGGAGGCCATGGTGGGGCGGCCGGGATGTGACCTCGCCGGGGGATGAGGCCCCTCCCGAAGTCGCTCCGCGCCGACCAGGCCCGGCCGGGGGCAGCCTGACAAGGCCGGGCCGCTTCGAGGCGGGACGAGGACCGCCGAGGTGAGGCGCTGGCCTTCGCCCGAGAAGGCGGCGCGCCGCCGAGGGGTTTACCCCTGCGGCCTCGGGGCCCAGAGTCGCACGGGCCGAGGACATTCCTCAAGTCGGAGCCCCCGACGAGCGCTGCCCGGGCGAGCCGATTGTACCTCCGGCCCGCCCGCCGGCCGGGTGAGCATCTCTCCTTTAAATCTTCCATTGTTTTTGTTTCCCTTTCTTCCTCCAAGTCCCGACCTCCTTGCCACCGTAGCCAAAAGCGCAAGACGGCCCCCGCCCAAGACCGCTTGTCCACCAAGGCGTACCGAGGCGACGAGCCGGGTCGGGCGAGTGCCACCGCTGCCCCGGCAGCAGGGCGGGGGTGCTGCCGACGACCGAGGAGAGGCGGTCGGCGCCGTGGACCAAGGAGCCACCCCCCGGCCGGAGAGAGGCGCGGGCGCCCGGTACCGAGGCCTCGACGACGCTTGTCGCTGAAGTTGTGACGGGCGCCGCCGGTGACCACGACCGACATGGCCATGGAGGAGCGGGGCGCCCGGTCTCGTCCCCTAGGCCACGCCATGACGCAGAGGTGGTGGAGATCCCTCCTCGGAGGAGACTGCCCCCACGCGGGTTGAAGAGGTGGCCGTTGGGCGACACGGCTTCCTCCGGTGACGGCAAAATGGGGGCCGTCGATCGGCGGGCGCCCGCCGAGGGGTCTCGAGCCGAGGTGGTTCGCTTTTGGCGAGCTCCTGTGAGGCCGCCACGGATCGGCCTGACGGACCGCCGGGACCTGGGGGGCCGCCGCCTATGTGCCGGACGACGCCCGAGCGCACTCTCGGTGGGGGAGCAGATCGGCAAGTATCGCTCGGGCTGGGCCGACGACCGCTTCTGCTCGCTTTCTCGCCGATCTTCTCAAGGGACCCTCCCGAAATGTTGAAGGTATTACAAATGCTCGAAACCCTTACCTTAACACGGTGCCCGAGATGGCTAACTCAACGGGGTTCTCGATTGTCGCAGACCCGCAAAGTTCTCCTGAGAAGTCGCAGCTCCGACCGAGGGCCGGGCTTGACGAGGCGCTTCCACCTTCGGGGCCGGCAGAGGCAAACCGGCTGCGTGCCGAAGTTAGTTGCCCGAACGAAGAGAACGCCGACCTCCGCCCTTGTTGCGACCTGGAAGGCCGAGGCCTCCGAGGGCGGAGCGCTCGCCGAGCTCACCGGCCCGGCCGAAAAAGGAGGTGATGAGGACGGCGCCTCGAGTCGTCCGACACCATTGGGACGTTGGATCGAGAACCTGGTGAACATGGAAACCGATCACCGACTCTATGTCAATGATGTCACCATGATGCGGGCCGAGCTTGGTCAAGTTACCGAACGAGGCCAACAGCTCGGTGCGGCCGGGCGGAGGAGGTGGTGCAAACGGAAGGTAAGTCTTATATTTGGGCGCCCATATCCTTGCTTATTTGCCGAGAGATTGACCCCTTGGCGATGCGTGAGCCGAGGAAGAAGTCGTCGGAGCAAAGGGCGTTCTTGTAGCCGCAGTTCGCCTCCTCTCAAGCAGGCGAGCTCGACGCCCGAAGAAGAAGGTCGGAGCCGCTTGCCGTTTGATCGAGGCAGCGGGAGCCCGCCGCCAAGCCCAAGGCCGCCGCCTGGAGGCGTTGCCTGCAAGTGGAGGCGCTTCCTTCAGTCCGACCTTCGGACCGGGTGTCGTGACACTCGGCGATGACCCTCTCCCACTCACGACCTCGACCTCCCCAAGATTTCCGAGGGGCTCGCCGTCGCCGAGGACCCAGGAGGGTCATGAGGGAGAGGTATTTGCCGAGCTGCTCCATCGGGCCGAAGAAGCTACGCCCGCTATTTGGTCGGGCACTTCCGCACGGCTATCCTCCCCGGTGTCGCCGAAGGGGCCGACACCGGAAGTGCCGACGCCAGGTGGGAGGGGGTCGGATGCCCCCTGCTGAATCCTCGTAATTCGGGCCGAGTGTGCCCGTAAAAACTTGATTAGTATTTTGTTTTTCTCGTGTCGCCTAAGACTTTGGCCCGCCGAGGCCTTATGTTTCTTATGCCGACTCTTTTCGTTATCTCTGTGTTTCCCTTCCGTGGTGCTCGTTACTTAGTCGCGGCGGGGGGAGCTTTGTAGCCGGGAGTCGCCCTTTAGCCAAGGTAGGGATCGCGTTGATTGTCACGGTCCCGTTGCCTTTTCGCAATGAGTGACTTCCCCGCGAGGCTCGAGTCCCCCTTTTGGCCGAGGGCCGCAAGCGGAGGTACCGTAGCGCCGGGCGTAGGTGGCCTCGCGGCTTGGCCGCCCGGCCTCGGGTGACTCCGGTCGTGCCCTTAACTAAATACACGAGACCTTCGGGAACGAGAGTCTACGAAGAATAGCCGTGAAATCGAAAGGATTTTCGCGGGGTGCTTTTCAGAGGGGGTTCCCCCTTTCTAGCCCCCCGAGGGAGGCTTGGTTTTGGTAAGACAAAACCAAGTCTCACCGAGTCCTATTGAGGAAAAAAACGCTATGTCTTGGGGAAACGCCCAAGGACTTGGTGTTTATTAACGAAATGTACAAAGCGTATGTACAATGCTTGGAATTTTAAGGGTAAAAGCGACGTAGCTGTTGGATGTTCCAAGCGTTGTTGAGGACTTCGCCCGGCCGTTTGGCGAGCTTGTACGTGTCTCGGCTTGAGGACTTCGGCGATGATGAAGGGCCCTTCCCAAGGCGGCGTGAGCTTGTGGCGCCTCGGTTGTCTTGGCGGAGACGGAGCACCAGACGCCTTCCCCGAGATCTCGGACCCGACCCGACGGTCGTGGTAGCTGCGAGAGAGACCGTTGGTATCTTGTCGAGTGTAGAAGGGCGGGCCCCTAGCTTCCTCGAAGCGTGTCCAATGAGTCCTCCCGAGCCACTTGGTTTCGTGCCTCGTCAGAGGCCCCGAGCCTTGGGGACCCAAACTCCAAGTCGGTGGGCAGCATGGCCTCGGCACCGTATACTAGGAAGAAAGGCGTAAACCCCGTGGCTCGGCTTGTCGTCGCCCCGAGGCTCCAGAGGACCGAAGGGAGTCCCTCGAGCCACCTTTTGCCGAACTTGTTGACCTTATTGAAGATCCGAGGCTTCAGTCCTTGCAAAGATCATCCCGTTGGCTCCGGGGCTCCACTTGCCCGCTCGTCTGGGGTGCGCAAATCAGGACCGACGATGCGACCGGTGCTCATCGCAGAAGTTTCAAAACTTCGCCCCGTGAACCGGGTGCCATGGTCGGTGATGATGGAGTTTGGGACTCAAAACGATGGGTGATGTTTCAGAAGAAGAGCACCGCACCTCGAGGCCAGAATGTTGGTGACGGGCGCCTCGATCCACTTGGAAAACTTGTCGATGGCGACGAAAGCAGATGGGTGAAGCCCCCCGGCGCCTTCTTGAGGGGTCCTACAAGGTCCATCCCCATACGGCGAAAGGCCATGTGATTGGGATGGTGGGAGGGCCCGAGCCGGGTAAAAAGTGCGTCGACGCTGTAGTACCGACACCCCTCGCAGTGCGTACCACCTTGGTGGCGTCTCGCCACCGCGGTCGGCCATAGAAACCTAGGAAGAAGGCCGACGAGGGAGCGGGGGCGGCGTGGTGGCCGCACACCCGGCGTGGATCTTGCGAACCAGGGCGAGGCCGTCGATCGTGATGCATCGCCGCAGACTCCCGAGGGGCTTCGCTTGTAGAGCTCGCCTTCGACGACGACGAAGGATTTCGCTCTTCTTGCGACGCGCGCTGGCTCGGTTGAAGTCCTCGGGGAGGATGCCTCGGATAATCCGGCCGAGGTACGGCTCTCTCCGGTCCGGCTCGGGGCTGGCCTCTGGTCTCCCTCGTCGATTCCATGACCTCGGCACAGGCTGCCGAGAGCGCTTTTGAAGGCGAGGGGACCTCGACGTAGAAGGGACCTTGGATGACTTCCCGGCCCCCATCGGGGGTCGGAGCGTTCCTTCAAGGCCTCTTCCCGCCCACCGAATGTGACGGAGGGAGCCGAGAGGTCTTGGGTGAAGACGCCGGGAGGAAGGGGTTCTTCCAAGCGGCGATCTTGGCGAAGTTCGTCGGCGGCCTCGTTGTACCTTCCGGACGACGTGGTTGAGCTCGAGGCCGTCCAATTTGTCCTCCGTGGCGCGCCGACGGCTTTGCAAGACGCTGGGCCCATCTTGGGGGTCGCGGGCAGCTTGAGTCCTTCATGACTTGATCGATGACGAGCCGCGAGTCGCCCGAACGCCGGCGCGCTTGACGCCGAGCTCGATGGCGACCTTCAACCCGCTGGAGCAGGCCTTCGTGACTCCGCCATATTGTTTGACGCTGGGAAGTAGAGGCGGATCACGCATCGCATGTGTACCCCGAGGGGGGAGACGAAGAGGAGGCGCGGCTCCGTCTTCATCGGGACCCGTCGAAGTACATCGCCCAAAGATTCTCGCCCGAGCCGCAGTGGCGGTAGCCGGGTGTCCGTCCATTTCGCGAGGAAATCGGCCAAGACTTGGGACTTGATGGCCTTCCCCGGGCGCGTAGGAGAGGGTCTCTCCCATGAGTTCGACGGACCACTTGGCAACCCCGTCCCGAGACCTCCCGGTTACGGAGGATCTCTCCCAACGGGGAAGGAAGAGACCACCGCCACGGGGTGGGCGTCAAGTAGTGCGGAGCTTGCGCCGCGGTCGGGACCACCGCGAGGGAGCTTCAATCCGCGGGTAGCGGATCTTGGTCTCGGACAACAGCTCGCTAATGAAGTAGACCGGCCTGGACCGGGCGCGGCGGCCCCCTCCTCCCGTCTCTCGACGACGATGGCCGCGGCCGACCACCTGGGTGGTCGCAGCCGACGCATAAGAGGAGAGGTTCTCCTTCTAAGGCGGGACGAGGATCGGGGCGCCGGTGAGGGCGGCTTTTGAGCTTGTCGAGGGCCTCCTGGGCCTCGGAAGTCCGTGAGAAACGCCGGATTTTCTCGGGGAGGCGGCACAGGGGCAAACCCTTTTCGCCGAGCCGCGAGACGAACGGCTTGGTGAGGGCTGCAAGACAGCCCTGACTCGCCGCACGCCGCCCTTCAGGTCCTTGATCGCCCCATGCTCGTCACCGCGGTTACCTTCCCGGGTTGGGCTCGATGCCGCTTGAGCGATGAACCCAAGAAGCATGCCTCGGGGGACCCCGAAGACGCACTTCTCGGGATTGAGCTTGACGCCGTTGGTCGCAAGACACCAAAAAGCGATATTGAGGTCGAGAAATAAGGTCGTCGGCCTTTTTTTGTCTTGACCACGATGTCGTCGACGTAGGCCTCTACGGGTCGCCGATGTGGTCGCCGAAGACGCCTCGCATGCATCGCCGATACGTGGCCCCCGTTCCCCGAGCCCGAAGGGCATCGTCACGTAGCAAAGTACATGCCGAAGGGGGGTGATGAAGGACGTTGCGAGCCGGTCGGACTCCTTCATCCTTATTTGGTGGTAGCCGAGTATGCATCAAGGAAGGATAAGAGCTCACACCCCGAGGTGGAGTCGACTATCTGATCGATGCGTGGTAGAGGAAAAGGGACTTTCGGACATGCTTTATTTAAACTAGTGTAGTCTACACACATCCTCCACTTCCCACTCTTTTTCCTAACCATTACAGGATTAGATAGCCACTCGGGGTGGAACACCTCCTTGATGAATCCGGCCGCCAAAAGCTTGTTCACCTCCTCGCCGATGGCTCTGCGCTTCTCCTCGTCGAATCGGCGCAGACGCTGCTTCACCGGTCTGGACCCGGCCCGGATATCAAGGGAGTGCTCGGCGACATCCCTCGGAATGCCCGGCATATCCGAGGGACTCCACGCGAAGATGTCGATGTTCGCGCGAAGAAAGTCGACGAGCACGGCCTCCTATTTAGGGTCGAGGGAGTCACAGATCTTCAGTCTTCTTGGGACGAGGTGGAGGGTCAAGTGGAACCTCCTCACCCCGTCGGACGGCTCGAAGGCGCCGGGCGTGGCGCTTGGAGTCGAGAGCCTCCGAGGCGGCCATGGCCTCGGGCGTGCTCGATGGCCCTACGCCCTAGCTTGAAGCAGCGTGCTCGTAGGGAGGAGCCAATGGTGATGACGCCGTTGGGGCCCGACATCTTGAGGAGGAGATACGTGTAGTTGGGGACCGCCATGAACTTCGCGACGCGGGACGCCCGAGGATGCCGTGGTAGGTTCCCCGGAAGTCAACCACGTCGAAGGTGATGACCTCCTTGCGGTAGTTCGATGGCGTTCGAGAGACGACGGGAGATCGACCGCCTGAGGGGCCAAGCACGCTTGCTCGGCACGATGCCCCACGGAAGGGGAGTTGGAAGGTCGGAGGTGCGGGGACGCTCCATGCCCAGCCGAGCTAAGGGTGTCGGAGTAGAGGATGTTGAGGCCGCCGCCATCCATCAAGCACCAGTGAGCCGAACGTTGCCGACGACGGGGGATCCACCACGAGCGGTATCTCCGGGGTTCGGCACGAAGGCGGGTGGTCGTCGATGCCATAGGTGATGGCGTCGGCCGACCACGGCAGGTACTAGCGGCGTGGCGGGGCGTCTCGAGAACACCTCTCGGCGCAGCGCTTGATCTCGTGGGGGAGAATTCGGGCCGACTGCCCGCCGATGATAATGAAGACATCATGAATCTTCGGGAAGCCGTCGTCCCGCCTCCGTCCTCTTTCTCCTTCTTCTTCTTGTTGTCGGGAGGGGGGGAGCTTCGGTAGAACCGCAAAGGCCAAGTCACACCCCCCATGGTGTGCTTGACGGGGAACTTGTGGAAGGGGCACGGCTTCTTGAGCAGGTCATCGAACGCCAGGGTTGGGGGACCTCGGGGTGCTCTGTCGGTCGGCCGCTGCGACGAGCTCATCCTCTGAGCCCTCCTCCTTCTTGCCTTGCTTCCCCCTCCGCTTGCCCCTCTTGTTCTTCTTGGCGTTGCGGGTTCTTTGCTCCCCTCTGCTCCTTCATCCTTCGCTTTCCCTATCGGGCCGGGCACCGCGGAAGATGGCCCCCCACTTCCTCGCCGGGAGGCGAAGTTGGTAGCCACCTCGAACGCCTCATTTTGCGGTGGAGGGCATCTTCCGCCCAGCTCGTGGACCAACTCCTTGCAGGTCGTCCCGTCTAGGAAGGCGCCGATAAGGGCGGCACCGCCACGTTGGGCAGCTCGGTGCACTTCTTGGAGAAGCGGCGAATGAAGTCACTTGAGTGACTCGTCGGGCTTCTGGCGGCAAATGGGCGAGGTCCCAGGAGTTCCTGTGGCGCACGTATGTGCCCCGGAAGTTCCCCTACGAGGACTTTAAAGTGTCGAAGGGCCAGAAGAAGATCGTCCCAAGGAAGGTGGAAGGGGGGAGGAGGGGCGAGGGCGTCGCCTGATGGAGAGGAAGGGCTGGATGATGAGCCTGCCGTCATCCGCCCCGCCAGTGGGTGCGTGCCAAGCGGTAGTCGTTGAGCCAAACCTCGGGGTTCGCTTTTCTCCGAGTATTTGGCGAGGTTGGCAGGTTGGCGAAACCGAACGGGAACCGAAGCGCCGCGGATTGCCCGGTTGAAGGCGCGGGCCCGGGGGTCCACGCCGTCGCGGTCCTCGTCGATGTCGCGTCGGCCACCCTCGCTGCCGGGCGTCGGCGTTCATCCCAAGGCCAAGGCTTCCCTCACGACGTTGCGCGCTGTCGCCGTCGCCGAGGCCGCCAGCGGTTGTCCCGATGCGCCGCGAGCCGGCCTTCGCGAGGGATCTCGTGGACCGAGGCTCGCTGGCCTCCCGGGATGCCCGCGGGGTTCTCGTCCTTCCGAGCGTGAGGCGTGAGGCCGAGCTCTCGCCTGCTGGCCGCGGCGTGTCTCGGAGAGTAGCTCCTCGCATCTCTGCCGCGGATGCGGCGCCCTTCGAGTTGAGGGCTCGCACGCGGGAGGAGCATGGCCGCGGGGCGGTGACGCTCGCTCGCACGCCGGAAGATGGGAGGTTGCTCGCTCCCACGCCGCTGACCATCCTTTTCGCGGACGCCGGGCGTGCTGCCGCCGCTGGGCTTCGCTGAGCGCTGCGCGGTTGCCTTGCTCGAGCGCCTATCTTCTGTAGCCGAAGACGGCCGTGGTCGAGCTTGGCCTCGAGGTCGCGGATCTGCCGGGGACGGTGTGCCGACGCTGCTCCGAGGCGTGATCGCCGGGTCTTCGGCTTGGTGTTGCTGGCTTGTGGGGTCCGCCGCAAGCCCTCGCCCGTGACGGGAGCCGCTTGATCCACTAGGTCGTGAACTACCGGAGCGGGCCTCGGCGTGTGCCTGGGTCGCGATCCTGCCCTTAGTTATCGCTGCTGTCATGCCGGCTGCTGGGCAGGTCACTTAACCTCCACGCGGAAGCACTGGCGTCGGGTCGTACATATCGCTGCGGGAGTCGGAGTCGGGGGTAGCCGGGCGGCGAAGGCGTGCTCCGGGATGAACCCCTTCGTCCGTAGATTTCGAGGGTGGCGTCGGATCGGGTGGGTGTAGCGCTGCGCCGGAGTGGCGTCGCCCCGCTCCTCTGCGCTCGCTCCTCGACCGGCGTGGACGGATCCGTCGGGGATGACCGCGAGGGAGCTGGCCCCGTGGGCTGGCCGGGCGTCGTGGACGCCTCCGGGCTCCCATGACGGTGGAGACCAACGCGTGCGGGCGGCGGCATTGACCAAGCCAAACGGGGGCGTGGTGGCGACGCCGGGAGGCGCCTCGCGAGGCGTCGCCAGCTTGTAACGCCGCGAGGTCCTCCTCCTCCAGTCCGCCGGCGCGTTGTCGAGTCCGTCAGCGCGGCGAGAGGCGCAGCGCCACGGCGCCTCCCGCGCCTGGCTGGGGAAGGATCCGCCGGGACGCTGGGCGTCGGGGGTCCCCGAACCTGGGATCGGGAGGAGTTCCATGTCAAAACCGGACCCCGGCCGACACGAACTCAAGCTCAAAGCGGATCGGGGTCCCCCCGGCTCCAGCGGGGTGGGTGGAGAGAAGAGTCGAGGTCGAAACGCCCCGAGAAGCGTCGTCGCGTCCGCTGGCCATCCGGAAGTCCGGGCGGGAAAAGAGATGAAACACGCATGCCCCCCTGGCGCGCCAACCGCCGGTGCTAGAACCGGTGGCCCCGGCCCCGACGAGTGAATTTGTGGTGCGTGTTCCTCGCTCCGGATGGTGTACAAGATGGACACAAGGATTTATACTGGTTCGGGCAAGGAAGGCCCTACGCCCCGGGGGGGTGAGAGGTACTTGTATTATCTTGCACCTAAGTGCTCGTAGGTAGGGTGTACAAGCGGTGAGAGAGGGAGCCGGTCCCAAGTCTCGTGATAGTTGAATGGCCGGGAGTGCGCCTATGTCAACTTTGTCCCGTCTACGGGCCTCTGCCTCCCCCTTTTATAGCCGCAAAGGGAGTGGCCGGGGGCTTACAAAGAGTTGGCGTGCGTGGGAAGCTGCTCTTCCCTCCCGGTCACGCCTTGGAGTCGCCGCCATCTGTGCCAAGGCCCCGGCGTGGGCTTTGGCACGGGGCGCCGGGCACCGCAGGACATGGGCGTGGTTGTGAGAGGTCGCATCCCCTGTCCTGTCAACGGAAGAAGTGGACGTCCCTGTAGAGATCGACGGAGAGGCCGGGGGGGACGTATCCATCCCCAGCAGCGTGCTGTAGCTTTGACCCGCCTTGACTCCGAGGCCGGAGGGCCTCGGCCCCGTACATGATGTGGTTGGCACGGTGGAGAGCCGTCATTATGACAATCGCCGCCCACCCCGGGCTCAGAAAACCCGGGAGGGACTATTGCTTTGACCGGCGCCCCACTTGGCCTGACGGCCACCGCCTTGGAGCCTCGGTGACTTGACTGTCGAGGGAAGATTAGGCAACGGTGCCCCCACGTGGGTCGGCATGGCCTCCACTGCGAAGGATAACGCAATCCCGAGCCCCGGCGTAGAAGAGGGATGGGACGGCTCCCCCATCCTCCGCCATCGACAAGCACCGTGGGAAGGCGGGCGGTGGTTATCACGTCAGTCGGAGGCCTGGTTTGACCAGGAAGTCTTGGCGCGACCCGCCCGAGGCCTTTGTCCGCCCGGGGCTCGGGTGAGGCGGAGAATATACTTCCGTCCAGGGCCCAGCCCGGTGGGGGCTCGGGCGGGGACGGAGAAGTGGAGACCCGCCGAGGCCCCAGCTGTTGGGGGCTCGGGCGGACGGAGGAACTCACCCGAGCCCTCTGCGGGGTGGGCTCGACGGGACGGAGGACTGGACGTTTGCCGTGGCCCAGATTCAACAGGAGAGGCCTTTGGGCCACGTTTTTGGCGTTTGTTGGGCTTTCTTTAGGGGGCCCGTTTATTTTGGTCCCCGACATATGTGATCATGATGTAGGATTAACTTAACAATGATTGCTAGATATAATTGCACTAATTATAGTATTCATTGATGTAGTTATTGAATTATCTTAGTATTTATTCCTAAGTTTATCCATTGGCTAGCTATTAGTATGACTAGAAGAGCTCGATGTTTATCTATTTATGATGACTGATCATTATCTATCATATATCTTTTATCACGTGACTTATCCCTATTATGAGTAGGATTCTAGTTATGGTTTACTTTTCATATTAATAGTATAAGTTGATATTAATAGTGTAAGTTATAGATATAAGTCCTACATAGACCTTTCCAAAGTGGTATAAATATAAATTGACAACTGAAAGAACTCCCTAGGTAAAATGCTACAATGGTATAATTATCCGTCCGCTTGCTTGAGTAACCGTTCTTAGTTTATATTCTTAGTTTGTATTTTCTGTCTAGTCAAATAGAATGATTGATACATATATAAACCTCTATTTATCCTTAGTATATACAATTAGTGATGACAACCTAGTTCATGCTTAGGGATGTGGGTGAGAGATAAGTGGCTAGTTGTTAATGACAAGTTAATTTCATACCATGTGTTTCTAATCTCGTTAATTAGTAATGACGTTAGAAATACCAACAAGCATTTTTGGAGCCGTTCTTGGGAGAAGGTATTTAGGCAATTAAGGAACATTGATAGACTTATACTCAATTATGTGATTGAGATAACCATTAACCCCCTGCTTAAGCAGGATTACCCTTGTTTGTCTACTTTAATATCTTATACGAGGGGTAATGAACGACGGTTTACGACCTTTCGGCATGCCCCCACAAAATAAGAAGAAACATAACAAATCCAATGTTGGAGAAAGAGGTTGACGTCACAGGACTTTAATTCATATCTCTAGTGACGGGAACAAAGATGTTGCATCACTCACAAATTTCGGCATGTAAGTCATGTTAAGTATGATCAAATAAAGGTGAGAAAGTCTTGCTCATGGACTTCAAAATTTATGAGTAGTTATTTTTTGCATTCCTTTGCATGTTTACTTTAATCCACACTATTTAATTTAAATTTCCTCAGCCATAACTTGTTTCATTTCATATATTCATCTCACGTAAAAAAAAACTCACCATGATCATGCTTTTTTATCTCTATCTGAATAAATCTCTACTATATTTTCATGCTACCTTTTATTTGCTATGATATATATTTAGGCTTTGAAGTACTTTCATAAATCTCTTAAATGAGGCATGGTGCTTAGTTTAGGAGTGGTGGTTTTACTTTTAAAAGGCTTTTAAACTGAGCTCAGATTAAAATGCCTTCCTAAATTAAATTAGACGTGGTGTCTAGGTTGATTTTTGAGCCGATAGTATGTTGTAGTGGATACTTGAATATTTTGTCGAGAACAACCCCTGCAGGGGAAAATTTTGAATTAAATTTGAGAAAATCAAGAGATAAGTTCAAACCAGGGATGAATCAAGGCTGCATCTTTTCAAAAATAGATGAAATTAAATTTTTTATGCAATTGTGTGTGTGCATTGAACATAGTTTAATAATTAATTTTATTAAATTAAAATCAACTATAAGGTAGAAACATGTTTTATTGCATACATCTTTGGTGCACTTCCATTTTGTATTGAGTGGTCTTGTTCAAATTTGAAAATTCAAAATTGAATTCAAAATTGCTTTTCAACTGGTTTGAAAAAAAAAAAAAAAAGAAAATGGAAATATCCCTCTCTCCATTTTGGCCCGCACGGCCCAATCTCCCTCCCTTCTTTTTTTTTCTTTTCTTTGCGGCCCGGCAAGGCCCGAAGCCCAAGGCCCAAGAGGAGGCGCCTCCCCCCCTCCCTTTCTCTTGCCGGCGCCGGCGGGTGGGGCCAGCGTGTCGGCCGCACCGGCCACCTTCCTTCTTCAACCTCCGTCACCTTCCAAAAATGGAAGCCGGCGCCTTCCATTCTGGAGGAACCCGAGCTCGATCCGCCCTTTCCATTGATGGTGCGATGAAGGGCTATAAAACCCGAGCCCCCGTGCCGCACCGCCTTCACCCGCCCTCGCTCGGCCCGCCTTTTGCCTTGGAGGAGCAGCCGCAGCCGCCGCCAACCCTAGCAACCCGCCCGCTCCCCGTTCCGCCTCTCCGCCGTCGCCACGTAAGCGTGGCGCTCAGTGGCTGAGTTTCGCCATGTTGCGCGACCTCCCGGGCCCCTTCTTTTCCTTTTTCTTGCTCTCGGTTGCGTGCTAATCGCCCGCCCGATGTTCTTCCGGGGAGCTTCGCCGTCCGCCTTTCGCCGTCAGGCGCCGTCTCGTCCCTCCTCAAGCCCCCGAATGAACCTCGTAGGTGAGTTTCATCGTCTCGCCTCCACTCTATCTCCCGTGTTTTTGGTTTGGCGAAAACGTTCGTGGGCGAGATTGACTCCGCCGACGAGCTTTTCGCCGCCGCAATGGCAAGCCCGCCGCGCTGGTCTTCTTCTCCGGCCGGCTCCCCTTTCCCTCTCCCTTCTTTTAATCACGGGTCGTCCAGTTGGATCGGGCGGACCACGTCATCCCATACCCCTTCGCGGTCGATTTTGCTAAAGAGCCCCTCCACTTTTTATTTTAATTGAACCCGCGGTCCTCCGATTTGAATTAAAAACAGATTTTATTTAATTTTAATTTGAAAATCATTTTCAGAGTATTTACAAGTTTGCCACTGGTTTTCTTTTGAGTATAACTTCTCCAATTTAACTCCGATTTGATCCGTTCAAGTTGCGTTAGATTCGTAATTGAATAATCTACATGTTTATGGTACTGTTAATCATGTTTTCTAACTTTTAATTTTATTGTTTAATAAAATTAATAAGATTTATACATAAAATCTTGTTTAATCCATAACTTTACCGTTTTAGCTCCGATTTTGGTGATCCAAACGTCGTGTGATCCTAGCAATGCGTAGATTCGTTTTCTAAACTTTTTTATTTTTGTTTTATGATATTGGTGTACTGTTCTAATCTATACTCTTGTTTGCTATGCATGATTGCGCTTGGATGATTGTATGTTGCTTGTTGTGGAGTATAGACGGTGAGCAATACACTGGTGATCAGGAGTACTTTGACGAGCCGTATCACCAAGGGTTCGTTGAGCAAGGCAAGTATAGCATGGGATCATCCTTGTTACCTATTCACCATTAATCATTAAATTCATATTGCATGTGTCTTCCTTGTTTACCACTAAGGATTTCCTAGCAATTGTATCTTGTACCTTGATTACCGTGGGGTTTATGCATTTGGGTAGCTTATGCTAGTGCTTAATGAATAACCATTATGTTCTGTAACATGATTAATGCTATATGCAACAAAGGTTTAAAACTCGCTTTTTAGCAACGGAAAATTAAAGGGGAAGAGTACCTGTTTGCTCTTGTCCTCCCTAAGGACTTATACGTAAGTGAGCACCCGGGACTTACAAGTACAAAACCGTGGGGGGCTATATGGCTCGGCTTTAGTCAAGTATGAGGACCCTCTTCTAGCTTGTTAGAGGTTACCCGAAAGGCGCAAAAAGGGGCTTTACACGATGGGCATAGCGTGGCTTCGTCCTCATGTGTTTTTGCTGCGGTGTGAACCATTTGGAAGGGGGATTCTATGTCCGCTTGTCGAGGAAACCTAGCGGCCCTAACTTGTTAGACGAACCTTTGAAAGACTTCATAGTGAAACCCCCGCTATGCACCTCGGCAAAGTGTAGTTTGGGAGTAATTAACCCAAGCATATGGGAATCACGACTCACGGTGAAAGTGTACAACCTCTGCAGAGTGTTAAATCGATATATCACCGTGCTCACGGTCACGAGCGGCATGGACTTCTTATAGAATAATGATTTGTGCGATGGAAAATTCTTGTTTATTTTTTTGCTATACTTTAATCATTGTTTACATGATCATATGGTTTAATTGGGATTTATGCTACTTGTTGCTACTCACTTATGCTAAAATTGAGATATGATAAAATTGCTAACCGCTATAAACCATGTCGGCCTTTTGAGCCTCATTAACCCCATGTTATTCTTGTTAAGTACGACATGTACTTACGCTTGTTTATTTTTATTACTTGGAAAATCCCGGATGGGTAACAGATAATCGTGTCTATGAGGACTCGATGAGGACTACTAGTCTTGTGCTTCACCGTTGACGTCCCTCGTGGCTTTGGAGTCTATCGGAGTGCTAGTTATCTTATTTCGTTTCGCCGAGACTTTGAATAAATTTATGTAATAAAGTACTATTCGTGATGTAATAAAGGCACTAAGCTTGATACTCCAGTGGTTTGTCTCTATATGTGTGTGATTGATCTCTCGGGCACACATATGGTTTTGTATTCAGATTTTATTCTTTAAACTGGGTATGACAAATTGGTATCGAGCCGTGTTGATTGTAGGGACGCAAGCCTAGTTAGCAATGGTCGTTTTTAGCATCTCTTGTTCACTTATTTCATGCTTACTATCTTAGTCTTGTTATTTGCTAAATTTTTATGCTGTTTCCCATCTTATTCTATTACAAAAATTATTTGACTCTATTTCTAACTTAATCTTGGTCTAATTCTGTAGATGACACGTGCCCATAAGACCGCTCGCATTAGCATTGGAGGCTACATCCCACCCCCATCGGCTGAATACGCCCCGATGGACCCCCGAGGAAGATGAGGTCATGGTCGAGGAAGATGAGGATGTGCGAGATGCACCAAGTGGAGCCTGAAGAAGAAGAGCCTGAAGTGGTGATCATCGATATCTCTCGATGATGAAGAGGAGCCCATGGAGGTACACCAAGAAGAAGATGGTGCTGGAGCCGATCCCACCACCACCACCCCAGGGTGGTGCAGCAGAGGAGATGATCTTCCCATGGGATGGACCAAGAGGCTCTACTCCAAGCGGGGAGATTATGCCAACTACTACCATGCTCATCTTATGGATATGTTCCATAGCTACTATGATGGCCGGTTCGCGTTGGGAGTACTTTTGCGAGGAGAACATCCACCCTGTTGAGGGCACTTTTACCGGAAGGCAAGGTGGTTGTCTACATCTTGGAATGAGGAGGTGGAAGCTTTCCAAGTGGACTCACATTTGAAGGCATACGGCTTGGACGTACCACTCTTCGGGGCAGCATGGAAGACGCAGCTCAAGGAAGCCTACCTTGTATACCATGAGAGGCGCTATGAGGACATGATGGAGGATGAGGACCGCTACCTTCCTCGTTATGATGAGGAGCTGGGATGGGTGATGCTGAATCCCCGAGGATGCGGATCCTACCACTCGATCGCTAGTCCTCTTTGCTCATGAGTTGATGCTCGACAACACGCGACTCAAGTTTGAGTTGCGGGCACAACAAAGGTCACGCAAGAGAAGCCAAAGGGAAGCTGATGACCTCGGGAGGAACTCCACCGCCCAAGACTTTATGAATAGGATATACTAGGAGTGGGAGTCCATCTTTATCATAATACGATAGTATCGTGGTTTGAGTCGAGTCAAGTCAAGTCTAGTCAAGTGTGTGCGTGTGAACTTTTAGTGTTTGGATGATTATCATTATGCTTATGTTTGAGTTGGATCTTTGTTATGAGTGCTGGGAGATTGTGGGCATGTCCACAAGTCCCAATGTTTAAGAATTTTTAAGTTAGATTAATAAATGTTTAAGTTTGGGTCGGTTATATCGTTTTGCTGAAATCTGTCTCTGGAGCAGTCTGTGTTCTTTAGTTGATACCCGCCAACCTGTTCGTGCAAAATTTATGAAATTTTTATGAGAGTAATTAGACTTCAGTATCTTTCAAATGCCGCTGGAATCACCTTTTTATCAGTTACGGTTTGAGAGATATAATTGTTGGAGTTGAAGGTTTCTGCGCTGACAGCCTCTCTGGACAGAATTAATGTTTTGCTGTTTTACCCCTAGTTCACGTCAGAATCTGGAAATCTCACCTGAATGAAAGTTGTAGATAATTTCTTAAGCTTTCCATCCATATATGCCACGACTCATTTGATTATCTTTAGCTTGAGTTATGACTGAATTACTGTGCTGCTGTTGCATGAAGACGCCCAGAAATTTTCAGATTCAGTGTTTACTTGCATTAGTGATTCGTTTGGTTGGGTATATGCTAAACTTGAGCATTTGCTTTTGGAGAACAGATGGCAGCAAGAGGCAGAGGAGCTAGGGGACGTAGAGGAGGTGGTAGGGGTATGGGCAACTATCCACCACCACCACCACCGCCACCTCCGCCACCGCCACCGCCGACTATGGAGCAGATGTTTGCAACACAAACTCAGTTGCTGCAAACCTTGGTGCAACACATCTAGAACCAGCCAGCTGCACCACCGCCACCACCACCCCCCGCTAGAGACAAGCGTGGTGATTTCTTGAAGGGTCGCCCTCCGGTATTCTCCCATACTGCAGATCCACTTTGGAGGCCGATGACGGCTTCGTGCGGTCGGGAAGCGACTCAATATAGCACAATGCAATGACTATGAGAAGGTGCTATATGGTTCGACAGTTGATGGGGGCAGCTCAAACCTGGTGGGAGTCATAGCAGTATGGCCACCCTCACCCAAACTAGATCACCTGGCAGGAGTTCCAGGAAGCATTCAGAGCTCACCACATCCCCGAGGGGGAGATTGAAGTTAAGAAGGAGGAGTTTCGTAGGCTGAAGCAAGGTTCCATGACAGTGGGCGAGTACCGTGACCGGTTTTCTCAGCTATCTCGTTATGCTCCTGAGGATGTTGACACTGATGCGAAGAAGCAGGGACGTTTCCTGAAGGGATTGTATGATGAGCTCAGGTTGCAGCTCTCATCTACTCTCTACCCCAATTTTCATGCACTGGTGGACCGAGCAATAGTGGTGGGTAACCTACGCCAGAGCTGGACCACAAGAAGAGAAGGTGGCGGGGACGGGGCTGGAAGCAACACTCGCTCCCGCACCAATCAGGGGCAACCGCCAAGGTACCAAGGTTCTTATCCCCAGTGGAACCGCAATCAGAATCAGCAGCGCCCTCAGTACCCACAGCAGTCTGGTGGACAGCGCCCACAGCAGCAGTATGGCAATCAGACGCCCCGTCCTGGAAACCCCAACAATACCCCCCAGTGAAGAGCAGTGCACCTAACACCCCCAATAGGTGCTACATCTGGTGAAGCAGGTCATATGTCTTACCCTTGTCCCAAGAAGCAGAACCCGCGGACTCCACGTAACCAGAACAGCAGCAATCGAAGGCGCACCCTCGGCTGAACAACACCTGGAAAGGTGAATCATGTGTCAACCGATACCGTCCGGGGAAGCACCGAGAGGTCATGCTCGGTGCGTTCGGTGTCAATTCCATCCCCCGCTTGTTCTTTTTCGACTCTGAGCTTCGCATTCCTTTATTTCGCATATTTTTATCCAAATGCATGGCATCCCAGTATGTGCTCGAAAAACAACTTCATAGTAAATTCACCGGGTGGAAGTATGTCAAGACAAAGATAAATGTCCGGCAGCTAGTCTATCTATAAGGGGGGTAGACTTCAAAGTTTGCCCTATAGTGTTGAGAACAGCTGGGATTGATCTTATTCTGGGTATGGACTGGATGAAGAAACATCATGTAGTGATTCAAAGGTGTCAAGAGAAAGGTTGTAGTTCTCGACAACGCCAAGTGGGGATAGAATCGGTGTTGATGTAATAGTTCAACCACAAAGAACCGCCACCGTGACCCAAATTGAATGGAGATGGTAGCCAGCAGGACCGCGTCGTGGATGAGTTCCCAGATGTGTTCCCCGAAGATTTGCTAGGTATGCCACCTGACCGTGATATTGAATTTCTTATTGAGCTTTTACCTGGCACTGCACCTATAGCTAAGCGTCCATATAGAATGGGGGTACTGAATTAGAAGAGTTAAAGAAGCAACTAAAAGAGTTGTCTCGAGAAAGGTTTTATTCGCCCTAGTTCTTCACCTTGGGGAGCACCGGTCATATTTGTTGACAAGAAGGATGGTACTCGAGAGGATGTGTGTTGATTATCGATCACTCAATGAGGTTACCATCAAGAACAAGTATCCTTTGCCTAGGATTGATGATTTATTTGACCAGTTGAGAGGTGCTTGTGTATTCTCTAAGATTGATCTTCGTTACGGTTATCATCAATTGAAGATCGTGCCACCGACATACCTAAGACTGCATTTACTACAAGGTATGGGTTGTATGAGTACACCGTGATGTCATTTGGGCTAACCAATGCACCTGCATACTTTATGTACTTGATGAACAAGGTGTTTATGGAGTATCTGGACAAGTTCATTGTGGTATTTATTGATGATATATTGGTCTTCTCCAAGAATGAGGAAGAACACGCTGAGCATTTGAGGTTGGTTTTGCAGAAGCTCAGGGAGCACAAGCTATATGCTAAGCGAAGTAAGTGTGAGTTCTGGTTGAAGGAAGTTTCCTTTCTTGGTCATGTTGTATCCAATGGTGGTATTGCAGTGGATCCTAGCAAAGTGAAGGATGTGTTAGATTGGACACCACCTACTAATGTTAGTGAGATCCGAAGTTTCCTTGGGTTAGCTGGTTATTACGGAGATTCATTGAAGGATTCTCTAAGCTTGCTAAGCCTATGACGGCACTATTGGAGAAGAATGCTAAGTTTGTGTGGTCTTCTAAGTGTCAGTCTAGCTTTGATGAGTTGAAGAAGAGATTAACCACAGCCCCGGTGTTGATATTGCCAGATCTGAGTAAGAATTTCTCCATCTTTTGTGATGCATCTCGTCTTGGTCTAGGATGTGTTCTTATGCAAGAAGGAAGAGTAGTGGCCTATGCATCAAGGCAACTGAGGAAGCATGAGTTAAATTATCCTACTCATGACTTGGAGTTAGCAGCAGTGGTTCATGCTTTGAAGATATGGAGGCACTATCTTATTGGCCATAGGAGTGATATTTACACCGACCATAAGAGTTTGAAATATATTTTCACTCAGTCAGACTTGAACTTGAGACAACGTCGATGGTTGGAATTGATTAAGGATTATGATTTGGAAGTACATTATCACCCCGGGAAGGCCAATGTTGTAGCTGATGCTCTTAGCAGGAAGAGTTATGCAAATGAGGTTCGGACAACACCCATGCCTAAGGAGTTGTGTGCTGAAATTGATTATCTCAATCTGGGCTTTGTCAATAATACAGTGGAGTTGGTAGTAGAGCCGACTCTAGAACAAGAAATCCGCAAAGGTCAACTTGAGGATGAGAAACTAAAAGAGATTGCGGAGAATATAGTAATCGGCAAAGCACCAGGATTTCGTCTGGATGATAATGGGACTCTATGGTTTGGAAAGAGAATTTGTGTACCAGCTGTGAAGGCTATCCGAGAAGCAATTTTGCGAGAAGCCCATGAGTCTGCTTATTCTATACACCCAGGAAGTACCAAGATGTACTTGGATTTGAAGGAAAAGTACTGGTGGTATGGATTAAAGAGAGATGTGGCAGAATACGTGGCTTTGTGTGACACTTGTCAGAGGGTCAAAGCTGAACATCAACGACCTGCAAGGTTACTACAACCAATGAAGATACCCGAATGGAAATGGGAAGAAGTTGGTATGGATTTTATAGTAGGATTGCCACGGACTCAGAGAGGGTATGATTCGATATGGGTAATAGTGGATCGGTTGACTAAAGTTGCTCACTTTATACCGGTCAAGACTACCTACCATGGGCCCAAGTTAGCAGAGCTGTACATGGAGAGGATAGTATGTTTGCATGGTGTTCCTAAGAAGATCGTGTCTGATAGAGGTTCTCAGTTCACATCACATTTCTGGAAGGGTGTACATGAGTCACTTGGGACGAAGTTAAACTTCAGCTCAGCCTATCATCCTCGGGACCGATGGGATGATCGAGAGAACTAATCAGATATTGGAAGATATGTTGAGAGCATGTGCATTACAATATGGAACTAGTTGGGATAAGAGTTTGCCATATGCAGAGTTCTCATACAACAATAGTTATCAGAAGAGTCTCAAGATGGCACCGTTTGAAGCGTTATATGGTCGCAAGTGCAGGACACCACTGTTTTGGAATCAAACAGGTGAGAGTCAAGTATTTGGACCTGATGTTCTTAAAGATGCCGAAGAACAAGTGAGAATGATCCGAGATAATTTGAGAGTGGCTCAATCTCGACAGAAAAGTTATGCTGATACTAGAAGGCGAGAATTGGTATTTAAAGTGGGTGACTACGTCTATTTAAAAGTGTCACCTATGAGGGGTGTGAAGAGATTTAACATGAAAGGAAAGTTAGCCCCAAGGTATATCGGACCTTTCAAGATTTTAGAGAGACGTGGAGAAGTGGCTTACCGGCCTAGAGTTGCCGCATTGATTGTCGGTGTGCATGATGTGTTCCATGTGTCTCAGTTAAAGAAGTGTTTATGAAAGTGCCCGAGGAACAAATACCATTAGAGGAGATTGCTGTTAGTGATGATCTAACATATGAGGAATTTCCAGTGAGAATTTTGGAGACCGCAGAGCGAGTAACCGGGAGCGAGTTATCAAGATGTGCAAGGTACAAAGTGGAACCGGTATTCCGAGGATGAGGCAACTTGGGAAAGAGAGGATGATCCGAGAAAGTCATATCCGCAGCTTGTTCGAGTAAGCATATCCAATTCTCGAGGACGAGAATTAGTTAAAGGGGGTAGAATTTGTAACACCCTAAATTTGCATTTTTCAAAAATAGGTGAAATTGAATTTTATTATGTAATTGTGTGTGTGCATTAAACATAGTTTAATAATTAATTTTATTAAATTAAAATTCACCATAAGGTAGGAACATGTTTTATGCATTCATCTTTGGTGCACTTCCATTTTGTATTGAGTACTTTGTTCAAATTTGAATTTGGCTTTTGAATTCAATTTTGCATTTCAAAAACTGGTTTGAAACAAAAGAAAAAGAAAAAAAGAAAATGGAATTCTTTTCCCCTCTCTCCAATTTGGCCCGAAGGCCCATCTCCTCTCTCCTTTCTCTTTTTCTCTTTTGCGGCCCAGGCGGCCCATTTCTCTCAGCCGGGCCCAAGCCGGAGAGAGGCGGCGCCCCCCCTTCTCTCCTTCTTTGCCGGCGCCCGGCAGGTGGGGCCCGCGTGTCAGCCGCACCGGCCTCCTTCCTTTCTTCTTCCTCCGGCTCCTTCCAAAAACGGAAGCCGTCGCCTTCCTTCTTTGAACCCGAGCTCGATCCGCCCTTTCCATTGATGAAGCGGCCTCCGGGCTATATAAACCGACGCCCCGTCCCTCACCGCCTCCATCCAGCCCTCGTCGGCCGCCGCTTTTCGCCTCGGGAGTGCAGCGCCCGCCGTGAAACCCTAGCCCTTGCCGCCCGCGCCCATTGTTCCGCCTCTCCGCCGTCGCTTTGCCGCCGTAAGCTCGCCCTTTGCCGAGTTTCGTCATGGCTCCGCGACCTCGCCGACACCCCTTCTTTTCCTTTTTTGCACTCGGTGGTTCTAACGGGGTCGGCGTTCACCGAGAGCCGCCGCCCGCCATTCTTCGTCGTGCGCCGTCTCCGATCATCCTCGGGCCACAAGCAACCGATCGGTGAGTTCGCCTCGCCTCCTTTACCTCCCCATGTTTTGGTTTCGAACCGAGCACCCTAAGCCCTAGACCGAGCTGATCGGCAAGCTTGCTCCCGCCGCCGGCAATGGCAAGCCGCCGCTGGCCTGGTCATCTTCTCCCGGCGGCTCCCTCTCCCATCCCCCTTTTTTAATCCGAAGTCGTCCATCTTTGATCCAATGGATCGATCGATCCATACCCCTTCGTGTCAATTTTGCTAAAGAGCCCCCTCTGCTTTTTATTCAAATTGAACCCGCAGTCCCCCGATCGGTTTTAAAACTGAATTTTATTTATTTTAATTTGAAAATCATTTTTCAGAGTATTTACAAGATTGCCACTGGTTTATTTTGAGTATAACTTCTCCAATTTAACTCCGATTTGATCCGTTCAAGTTGCGTTAGATTCGTAATTGAATAATCTACATGTTTATGGTACTGTTAATCATGTTTTCTAACTTTTAATTTTATTGTTTAATAAAATTAATAAGTTTTCTACATAAAATCTTGTTTAATCTATAACTTTACCGTTTTAGCTCCGATTTTGGTGATCCAAACGTCTGTGTGATCCTAGCGATGCGTAGATTCGTTTTCTAAACTTTTTATCTTTGTTTTATGATATTGGTGTACTGTTCTAATCTATGCTCTTGTTGCTATGCATGATTGCGCTTGGATGATTGTATGTTGCTTGTTGTGGAGTATAGACGGTGAGCAATACGCTGGTGATCAGGAGTACTTTGACGAGCCGTATCACCAAGGGTTCGTTGAGCAAGGCAAGTATAGCATGGGATCATCCTTGTTACCTATTCACCATTAATCATTAATTCATATTGCATGTGTCTTCCTTGTTTACCACTAAGGATTTCCTAGCAATTGTATCTTGTGCCTTGATTACCGTGGGTTTATGCATTTGGGTAGCTTATGCTAGTGCTTAATGAATAACCATTATGATCTGTAACATGATTAATGCTATATGCAACAAAGGTTTAAAACTCGCTTTTTAGCAACGGAAAATTAAAGGGGAAGAGTACTTGTTTGCTCTTGTCCTCCCTAAGGACTTATCTGTAAGTGAGCACCGGGACTTACAAGACAAACCGTGGGGGGCTATATGGCTCTGGCTTTAGTCAAGTATGAGGACCCTCTTCTAGCTTGTTAGAGGTTACCCTTGTGGCGCAAAAGGGGCTTTACACGATGGGCATAGCGTGGCTTCTGTCCTCATGTGTTGCTGCTGCGGTGTGAACCATTTGGAAGGGGGATTCTATGTCTGCTTGTCGAGGAAACCTAGCGGCCCTAACTTGTTAGACGAACCTTTGAAAGACTTCATAGTGAAACCCTGCTATGCACCTCGGCAGTGTAGTTTGGGAGTAATTAACCCAAGCATATGGGAATCACGACTCACGGTGAAAGTGTACAACCTCTGCAGAGTGTTAAACTGTTATAACAGCCGTGCTCTCGGTCACGAGCGGCCTGGACTTCTTATAGAATAATGATTTATGCGCTGAAAACTCTTGAGTATTGTTTTTGCTATACTTTAATCATTGTTTACATGATCATATGGTTTAATTGGGATTTATGCTACTTGTTGCTACTCACTGATGCTTAATTTGAGATATGATAAAATTGCTAACCGCTGAAAACCATGTCAGCCTTTTGAGCCTCATTAACCCCATGTTATTCTTGTTAAGTACGGCATGTACTTACGCTTGTTTATTTTTATTACTTGGAAAATCCCGGATGGGTAACAGATAATCGTATCTATGAGGACTCTGATGAGGACTACTAGTCTTGTGCTTCACCAGTTGACGCCCCTGTGGCTTTGGAGTCTATCGGAGTGCTAGTTATCTTATTTCGTTTCCGCTGAGACATTTGAATAAATTTATGTAATAAAGTACTACTCGTGATGTAATAAAGGCACTAAGCTTGATACTCCAGTGGTTTGTCTCTATATGTGTGTGATTGATCTCTGGGCACACATATGGTTTTGTATTCAGTTTTATTCTTAAAACTGGGTATGACAAATTGGTATCAGAGCCGTGTCGACTGTAGGACGCAAGCCTAGTTAGCAATGGTCGTTTTTAGCCTCTCCTGTTTCACTTATTTTATGCTCACTTTCTTAGTCTTGTTATTTGCTAAATTTTTATGCTATATCCTATCTTGTTCTATTGCAAAATTATTTGACTCTATTTCTAACTTAATCTTGGTCTAATTCTGTAGATGACACGCGCCCATAAGACCGCTCGCATTAGCGTTGGAGGCTACTACCCACCCCGCGCTGTGTACGCCCCAATGGAGCCCCGCGATGACGACCTCCTCGAGGAAGATGAGGAAGTGGAGGAGCTCGAAGTGGAGGAGCCTGTACTGGAGGAGCCCGTACTGGCAGAGCCCGAGGTAGAAGAGCCTGAAGTGGTGGTCATCGATGTCTCTGACAATGAAGAGGAGCCCATGGAGGTGCACCAAGAAGAAGATGGTGCTGGGGCCAATCCACCACCACCCCCATCACCACCACACCAGGGTGGCGCAGCAGGAGGAGATGATGATCTCCCCATGGGATGGACCAAGACGCTCTACACCAAGCGTGGGAATGCTGCCAACTACTATCATGCTCACCTTGCGGACCTGATCCATGACTACTATGATGATCAGTTCACAGTTGAGTACCTCTGTTATGAGCACGTCCACCCCCTCGAAGACACTTACTGGAAGACAAGTGTGGTCCTTTCCTCTTGGAGTGAGAGGGTGGGAGGATTCCGTGTGGTCACATCGTACAAGCACCTGGCTGGGCGTACCACTCTTCGGGGCAGCATGGAAGCCGCAGCTCAAGGAGCCTACCTCGAGCTCCGTGGGAAGCGTTATCAAGACATGGTGGAAGATGAGGACCGGTATCTTCCTCGTGCCGATGAAGAGCTGGGATGGGCAATGCTCCACCCCGAGGATGCAGATCCTACCACTCGATCACTAGTCTTCTTTGCCCATGAAGTGATGCTCGAGAACACGCGACTCAAGTTTGAGTTGCATGCACAACAAAGGTCTCGCAAGAGAAGCCAGAGGGAAGCTGATGATCTCAGGGAGGAACTCCACCGTCCAAGACTTTATGAGAAGCTAGATTGAACCTAGGAGTTGGAGTCCATCTTTATCATAATACGATAGTATCGTGGTTTGAGTCGAGTCAAGTCGAGTCTAGTCAAGTGTGTGCGTGTGAACTTTTAATGTTTGGATGATTATCATTATGCTTATGTTTGAGTTGGATCTTTGTTATGAGTGCTGGGAGATTGTGGGCATGTCCACAAGTCCCAATGTTTAAGAATTTTTAAGTTAGATTAATAAATGTTTAAGTTTGGGTCGGTTATATCGTTTTGCTGAAATCTGACTCTGGAGCAGTCTGTGTTCTTTAGTTGATACCCGCCAACCTGTTCGTGCAAAATTTATGAAATTTTTATGAGAGTAACTAGACTTCAGTATCTTTCAAATGCCGCTGGAATCACCTTTTTATCAGTTACGGTTTGAGAGATATAATTGTTGGAGTTGAAGGTTTCTGCGCTGACAGCCTCTCTGGACAGAATTAATGTTTTGCTGTTTTACCCCTAGTTCACGTCAGAATCTGGAAATCTCACCTGAATGAAAGTTGTAGATAATTTCTTAAGCTTTCCATCCATATATGCCACGACTCATTTGATTATCTGTAGCTTGAGTTATGACTGAATTACTGTGCTGCTGTTGCATGGAGACGCCCAGAAATTTTCAGATTCAGTGTTTACTTGCATTCGTGATTCGTTTGGTTGGGTATATGCTAAACTTGAGCATTTGCTTTTGGAGAACAGATGGCAGCAAGAGGCAGAGGAGCTAGGGGACGTAGAGGTGGTAGGGGTGCTGGCAACTATCCACCACCACCACCACCGCCACCTCCGCCACCGCCACCGCCGACTATGGAGCAGATGTTTGCAACACAAACTCAGTTGCTGCAAACCTTGGTGCAACACATCCAGAACCAGCCAGCTGCACCACCGCCACCACCACCCCCTGCTAGAGACAAGCGTGGTGATTTCTTGAAGGGTCGCCCCGGTATTCTCCCATACCGCAGATCCTTTGGAGGCCGATGACAAGCTTCGTGCAGTCGAGAAGCAGCTCAATATAGCACAATGCAATGACTATGAGAAGGTGCTATATGGTTCTGGACAGTGACAGGGGGCAGCTCAAACCTGGTGGGAGTCATATCAGTATGGCCACCCTCACCCAAATCAGATCACTGGCGGGAGTTCCGGGAAGCATTCAGAGCTCACCACATCCCCGAGGGAGAGATTGAAATTAAGAAGGAGGAGTTCAAGACTGAAGCAAGGTTCCATGACAAGGCGAGTACCGTGACCGGTTCACTCAGCTATCTCGCTACGCTCCCGAGGATGTTGACTCGGATGCGAAGAAGCGTGGGCGCTTTCTAAAGGGATTGTATGATGATCTCAGGTTGCAGCTCTCATCTACTCTCTACCCCAATTTCCATGCATTGGTGGACCGAGCAATAGTGGTGGGTAACTTACGCCAGCGCTAGACCACAAGAAGAGAAGGTGGCAAGGACGGGGCTCTAGAAGCAACACTCGCTCCCCGCACTAATCGGGGGGCAACAGCCGCCAAGGTACCAAGCTTCCTATCCCCGGTGGAACCGCAATCGAGAATCAGCCGGCGCCCTCGGTACCCAAAGCAGTCTAGTGGACGGCGCCCACAGAAAGTATGGCAATCGACGCCCGTCCCGGAAACCCTAACAATACCCCCGGTGAAGAGCGGTGCACCTAACACCCCCAATAGGTGCTACATCGTGGTGAAGCAGGTCACATGTCTTACCACCTTGCCCCAAGAAGCGTAACCCGCAGACTCCGTAACCAGGCAAAGCAATCAGAAGGCGCACCCTCGGCTGAACAACGCTGGAAAGGTGAATCATGTGTCTACCGATACCGTCCCAGAAGCACCGAGAGGTCATGCTCGGTGACGTTCGGTGTCAATTCCATCCCCGCCATTGTTCTTTTTCGACTGAGCTTAGCATTCTTTTATTTCGCATATTTTTATCCAAATGCATGGCATCCCAGTATGTGCTCTGAAAAACAACTTCATAGTAAATTCACCGGGTGGAAGTATGTCAGCACAGTATAAATGTCCGGCAGCTAGTCTATCTATAAGGGGGGTAGACTTCAAAGTTTGCCCTATAGTGTTGAGAACAGCTGGGATTGATCTTATTCTGGGTATGGACTGGATGAAGAAACATCATGTAGTGATTCAGTGTCAAGAGAAAGTGGTAGTACTGACAACGCCAAGTGGGGACAGAATCAGTGTTGATGTAATAGTTCAACCACAGCAAACTGCCACCGTGACCCAGCTGAATGGAGATGGTAGCCAGCAGGACCGCGTCGTGGATGAGTTCCCAGATGTGTTCCCCGAAGATTTGCTAGGTATGCCACCTGACCGTGATATTGAATTTCTTATTGAGCTTTTACCTGGCACTGCACCTATAGCTAAGCGTCCATATAGAATGGGGGTACCTGAATTAGAAGAGTTAAAGAAGCAACTAAAAGAGCTGTCTGAGAAAGGCTTTATTCGTCCTAGTTCTTCACCTTGGGGAGCACCAGTCATATTTGTTGACAAGAAGGATGGTACTCAGAGGATGTGTGTTGATTATCGATCACTCAATGAGGTTACCATCAAGAACAAGTATCCTTTGCCTAGGATTGATGACTTATTTGACCAGTTGAGGGGTGCTTGTGTATTCTCTAAGATTGATCTTCGTTCTGGTTATCATCAATTGAAGATTCGTGCCACTGACATACCTAAGACTGCATTTACTACAAGGTATGGGTTGTATGAGTACACCGTGATGTCATTTGGGCTAACCAATGCACCTGCATACTTTATGTACTTGATGAACAAGGTGTTTATGGAGTATCTGGACAAGTTCATTGTGGTATTTATTGATGATATATTGGTCTTCTCCAAGAATGAGGAAGAACACGCCGAGCATTTGAGGTTGGTTTTGCGAAGCTCGGGGAGCACAAGCTATATGCTAAGCTTAAGTAAGTGTGAGTTCGGTTGAAGGAAGTTTCCTTTCTTGGTCATGTTGTATCCAATGGTGGTATTGCAGTGGATCCTAGCAAAGTGAAGGATGTGTTAGATTGGACACCACCTACTAATGTTAGTGAGATCCGAAGTTTCCTTGGGTTAGCTGGTTATTACCGGAGATTCATTGAAGGATTCTCTAAGCTTGCTAAGCCTATGACGGCACTATTGGAGAAGAATGCTAAGTTTGTGTGGTCTTCTAAGTGTCAGTCTAGCTTTGATGAGTTGAAGAAGAGATTAACCACAGCCCCGGTGTTGATATTGCCAGATCTGAGTAAGAATTTCTCCATCTTTTGTGATGCATCTCGTCTTGGTCTAGGATGTGTTCTTATGCAAGAAGGAAGAGTAGTGGCCTATGCATCAAGGCAACTGAGGAAGCATGAGTTAAATTATCCTACTCATGACTTGGAGTTAGCAGCAGTGGTTCATGCTTTGAAGATATGGAGGCACTATCTTATTGGCCATAGGAGTGATATTTACACCGACCATAAGAGTTTGAAATATATTTTCACTTTCGTCGGACTTGAACTTGAGACAACGTCGATGGTTGGAATTGATTAAGGATTATGATTTGGAAGTACATTATCACCCGGGAAGGCCAATGTTGTAGCCGATGCTCTTAGCGGGAAGAGTTATGCAAATGAGGTTCGGACAACACCCATGCCTAAGGAGTTGTGTGCTGAAATTGATTATCTCAAACGGGCTTTGTCAATAATACAGTGGAGTTGGTAGTAGAGCCGACTCTAGAACAAGAAATCCGCAAAGGTCAACTTGAGGATGAGAAACTAAAAGAGATTGCGGAGAATATAGTAATCGGCAAAGCACCGAGGATTTCGTCGGATGATAATGGGACTCTATGGTTTGGAAAGAGAATTTGTGTATTTGTGAAGGCTATCCGAGAAGCAATTTTGCGAGAAGCCCATGAGTCTGCTTATTCTATACACCCTGGGAAGTACCAAGATGTACTTGGATTTGAAGGAAAAGTATTGGTGGTATGGATTAAAGAGAGATGTGGCAGAATCACGTGGCTTTGTGTGACACTTGTCGAGGGTCAAAGCTGAACATCAACGACCTGCAAGGTTACTACAACCAATGAAGATACCCGAATGGAAATGGGAAGAAGTTGGTATGGATTTTATAGTAGGATTGCCACGGACTCAGAGAGGGTATGATTCGATATGGGTAATAGTGGATCGGTTGACTAAAGTTGCTCACTTTATACCGGTCAAGACTACCTACCATGGGCCCAAGTTAGCAGAGCTGTACATGGAGAGGATAGTATGTTTGCATGGTGTTCCTAAGAAGATCGTGTCCGATAGAGGTTCTCAGTTCACATCACATTTCGGAAGGGTGTACATGAGTCACTTGGGACGAAGTTAAACTTCAGCTCAGCCTATCATCCTCGATCGGACGGATTGATCGAGAGAACTAATCGATATTGGAAGATATGTTGAGAGCATGTGCATTACAATATGGAACTAGTTGGGATAAGAGTTTGCCATATGCAGAGTTCTCATACAACAATAGTTATCGAGAAGAGTCTCAAGATGGCACCGTTTGAAGCGTTATATGGTCGCAAGTGTGAGGACACCACTTTGTTTTGGAATCAAACGGTGAGAGTCAAGTATTTGGACCTGATGTTCTTAAAGATGCCGAAGAACAAGTGAGAATGATCCGAGATAATTTGAGAGTGGCTCAATCTCGACAGAAAAGTTATCTTGATACTAGAAGGCGAGAATTGGTATTTAAAGTGGGTGACTACGTCTATTTAAAAAAAGTGTCACCTATGAGGGGGGTGTGAAGAGATTTAACATGAAAGGAAAGTTAGCCCCAAGGTATATCGGACCTTTCAAGATTTTAGAGAGACGTGGAGAAGTGGCTTACCAGCTAAAGTTGCCGACAGATTGTCGGTGTGCATGATGTGTTCCATGTATCTCGCTTAAAGAAGTGTTTGCGAGTGCCAGAGGAACAAATACCATTAGAGGAGATTGCTGTTAGTAATGATCTAACATATGAGGAATTTCCGGTGAGAATTTTGGAGACCGGCAGAGCGAGTAAACGAGGAGCAGAGTTATCAAGATGTGCAAGGTACAGTGGAACCGGTATTCCGAGGATGAAGCGACTTGGGAAAGAGAGGATGATCTCGAGAAAGTCATATCCGCAGCTTGTTCGAGTAAGCATATCCAATTCTCGAGGACGAGAATCAGTTAAGGGGGTAGAAATGTAACACCCTAAATTTGCATTTTTCAAAAATAGGCGAAATTGAATTTTATTATGTAATTGTGTGTGTGCATTAAACATAGTTTAATAATTAATTTTATTAAATTAAAATTCACCATAAGGTAGGAACATGTTTTATGCATTCATCTTTGGTGCACTTCCATTTTGTATTGAGTACTTTGTTCAAATTTGAATTTGGCTTTTGAATTCAATTTTGCATTTCAAAACTGGTTTGAAACAAAAAAAAAGAAAAAGAAAATGGAATTCTTTTCCCTCTCTCAATTTGGCCCGAAATTGACTCCTCTCTCTCTTTTCTCTTGCAAACCGGGCGGCCCATTTCTCAAGCGGCCCAACTTCGGAGAGGCCGGCGCCCTCCCTTCTCTCCTTCTTTGTGTAGCCCGGCGGTGGGCCAGCGTGTCGGCCATACCCGGCCTCCTTCCTTTCTTCTTCCTCCGGCTCCTTCCAAAATTGGAGGCCTCCGCCTTCTTTGAACCCGAGCTCGATCCGCCCTTTCCATTGATGAAGCGGCCTCGGGCTATATAAACCCAGCGCCCCGCAGCGCCGCCTTCACCCCGCCCTCGTGCCCGCTTTGCCTCGGAGGACGGCGCGGCCGCCGCCTAACCCAAAGCAGCCGCCCGTTAATTTGTTCGCCTCGCTGTCGCTTTGCCGCCGTAAGCTCGCGGCCGAGCCGTCATGGCTCCGACCTCGCCGATGCCCTTCTTTTCCTTTTTCTTGCACTCGGTGGAGCACTAACCCCGTCGGCGTTTCTGGGAGAGCCGCCGCCCGCCATTCTTCGTCGTGCGCCGTCTCCGATCATCCTCAGGCCACGCAACCGCCGCCGGTGAGCTCGCCTCGCCTCCCTTTACCTCCCCATGTTTTCCCCACTCGAAACCGAGCACCCTAAGCCCTAGGACCGAGCTCGCCTCGCCGGCAAGCTTGCTCGCCGCCGGCAATGGCAAGCCGCTGCTGGCTGGTCATCTTCTCGGCCGGCTCCTCTCTCCCATCCCCTTTCTTTTAATCCGAAGTCGTCCATCTTTGATCCAATGGATCGATCGGTCCATACCCCTTCGTGTCAATTTTGCTAAAGAGCCCCTCTGTTTTATTCAAATTGAACCCGCAGTCCCCTGATCGGTTTTAAAACTGAATTTTATTTATTTTAATTTGAAAATCATTTTCAGAGTATTTACAAGATTGCCACTGGTTTATTTTGAGTATAACTTCTCCAATTTAACTCCGATTTGATCCGTTCAAGTTGCGTTAGATTCGTAATTGAATAATCTACATGTTTATGGTACTGTTAATCATGTTTTCTAACTTTTAATTTTATTGTTTTAAAATTAAAATACATAAAATCTTGTTTAATCTATAACTTTACCGTTTTAGCTCGATTTTGGTGATCCAAACGTGCGTGTGATCCTAGCGATGCGTAGATTCGTTTTCTAAACTTTTTATCTTTGTTTTATGATATTGGTGTACTGTTCTAATCTATGCTCTTGTTGCTATGCATGATTGCGCTTGGATGATTGTATGTTGCTTGTTGTGGAGTATAGACGGTGAGCAATACGCTGGTGATCAGGAGTACTTTGACGAGTCAGTATCACCAAGGGTTCGTTGAGCAAGGCAAGTATAGCATGGGATCATCCTTGTTACCTATTCACCATTAATCATTAATTCATATTGCATGTGTCTTCCTTGTTTACCACTAAGGATTTCCTAGCAATTGTATCTTGTGCCTTGATTACCGTGGGTTTATGCATTTGGGTAGCTTATGCTAGTGCTTAATGAATAACCATTATGATCTGTAACATGATTAATGCTATATGCAACAAAGGTTTAAAACTAAGCTTTTTAGCAACGGAAAATT
>JADLZL010005847.1:0-29170 GCA_015844335.1 Chrysopogon serrulatus
CAAATGCCTCTAGCACCGCCTGTAGAAATGTTTTCTCGTAGTAGTGTCCTATTCATGCCGGGTGCTTACATTTGGTATCAGAGACTCGCGATTCCTATTGCGATTTACCCAGTTTTACCCGATTTGTTGATCGATTGCAAACGCTGCGGGTAGTTGAGATCCCGTTTCGATCTCCGTAATTCCCCCAGCCGCTAGTTGATTCGAATCGGGTTCGCACTGAGCGATCCCCCACCGCCGCCGCCACCACCGCCGCCGCCACCGCCCAACCATCCCCACTACACACGCTTCGCTCGCAGCCGCGGCGCCATGAATCCCGACTCCAAACTTCTGCTGGACGAGATGCACCGCCTCTTCACCGAGCAGAACAACAAGTTCGATGCCCGGTTCGCGGAGTCCGATCGCAAGCTGGACGCGCGCCTCACCGACACCGGCATCAATCTGGACGCACGGTTCGTGGACATCGAATCTACCATCTCCAAGCGCTTCACCGAGTTCGACGACAACATCTCCCAGCGTTTCGCCGAATCCGACCTCAACTTGGAGCGGCGCATCATCGACTCCGAGCTCCGCCAGACTTCCGCGTTGTTCGATCTCGAGCAGCGGCAGGAAAGCCGCATCGGAATCCTCGAGCACGCCACGGGCTCCCTCCAGGGCTGGCAGCAGGAATCGGAGGGCGAGGTGGATGATCTCAAGCTGAAGATGAACAAACTCACCAAGTACTGGGAGCGTTCGGTCCTCGACAATTCGTCGACATCCCTGGGGCTGATGCCCACTGCTCCTCTTCCTGTTGAGCAAGCCGCCGCGCACCCATCTGCCGGCATCATGGTTGCTCGGCCCAGCGGGCACCGCGTCGACATGACTCCACGGGTGGATGGTGTTGGGGGTCTAGCACTGCCGCACCATTCCCCGGCCAATGGTACGTGTATTGATCCCCCCAGCTCACCTTCACATGGTTTTGTGTATGGCATACAGCATAACCCTCCCCCATATGAACCTCCACCCTTCCCAAATCGGCTACCCAAACTCAATTTCCCTACCTATGATGGTGATACCACGAAATTGTGGATCTCCCAAGCCGAGGATTATTTTGACATGTACTCTGTTCCGCCTGATTTGTGGGTCAAAGTCGCTGGTATGCATTTCAATGGGGCTGCTAAGCGTTGGATTCAGTCCCTCGATCGTCCCAGTAAACACATCCCTTGGGCAGAGTTTTGTCAATTACTTCTCGATCGTTTTGCCCGCGATCAGCACAATTCCCTACTGCGCTAGCTTTTTCACATTCAGCAAACTACTACTGTCATCGATTATGTGGAACGTTTTTCGTCCCTAGTCGATCAGCTCAAAGCATACTCGAAATACCCTGACCTCCGCACCTTCACTACCCGTTTTGTTGATGGCCTTCGGTCGGACATTCGCATTGTCATTTCTATGCAACGTCCGTCGTCCCTCGATACTGCGTATTCCTTGGCGTTGTTGCAGGAAGAAGTCGCGGAGAAGATGCAGAACACCGATGCTGCTAAGGCCAATTCCAACACTGGTTTCAGAGCGGGCCACTGTTCAGGCTATCAAGCCAACCGCTCCCAACCAGTGGAACAAGCGGCTACAACAGGCACGACAGCAACTAATGCTCTGGACAAATTGGAAGAGCTTCGTCGCCATCGGCGTTCCCGCGGACTATGTGAGCGCTGTGCTGAGAAGTGGGTCAGGGGTCACAAGTGTGCTACTACAGTCCAACTCCATGCTATACAAGAATTGTGGGATTTTCTGGAATTGGAAGACATCCCAGACAGCAGTGAGACCACAGCAGAGCAGCTTCTTTTGGCTCTTTCTCCAGAGGCTCGGATGGGTTCCCAGAGTTGCCATACAATTCAGTTCAAAGGTTCCATTCATGATCTGGCTGTCATAGTCTTGGTGGATTCTGGGAGTTCTTCTTCCTTTTTGGCTACTTCAGTTGCTGACAAGCTGTCTACATTACAGTTTCAACCTACGGCAGCTTCTGTCAAAATTGCCAATGGGCAGTTGCTGCGCTGTACTTCTATGATTCCTGGTTGCCAGTTTACTTTAGATGGGCATACTTTTCAGCATGATCTCAAGGTCTTACGATCTCATTCTGGGCATGGACTGGCTAGCTTTACACAGCCCCATGCAAGTGCATTGGGGAAGCAAATGGTTGGCAATTCCCCATCATGATTCTATAGTGATCTTACAAGGTTTGACAGCCTCTGCTGATACAGATATGGCTTTTCAGATTTACACAGTGTCAGCTCTTGATACTCCTACACCAACAGAAGAACCACCACCTGAGATCACTGCATTGTTGAAAGAGTTTCCTTCAGTGTTTACCATTCCATCTGAGCTACCACCTACTCGGGCCTGTGATCATGCTATTCCCCTACTTCCAGGGGCCACTCCAATCAACATTCATGCATACAGATACCCACCCAGTTTGAAGGACGAAATAGAACGGCAAGTCAATGAGAGGTTGCAGCATGGTCTTATCCAACCAAGCACATCACCATTTTCATCTCCAGTGCTGTTAGTGCGCAAAAAAGACGGCAGTTGGCGCTTTTGTGTGGACTATAGATATCTCAACGCCATGACCGTCAAGTCCGTATATCCCATCCCAATCTTTGATCAGCTGGTGGATGAATTGGGCCGTGCCTCCTGGTTCTCTATTTTGGATTTACATGCAGGGTATCATCAAATTCGATTGCAACCAGGTGAAGAGTTTAAGACTGCATTCTCAACTCATGCAGGTCACTTCGAGTTCTGTGTTGTTCCATTTGGCTTGACAGGAGCTCCAGCTACATTTCAGGGCGCTATGAATTCCACTTTAGCCCCTGTGCTGCGCTGTTGTGCATTAGTGTTCTTCGATGATATCCTGGTGTACAGCTCGTCCTATACTGATCACTTGCAACATTTGCGACAAGTACTCTCTTTACTTGCCCAAGATCAGTGGGTTGTCAAATTGAAGAAATGTCACTTTGCTCAACAAGAAATTCATTACTTGGGCCACATCTTGAGTGCTGAAGGTGTTCGCACTGATCCTGCTAAGGTGCAAGCGGTACTGAATTAGCCCACCCCTGCTAATACCAGAGAGCTACGGGGATTCTTGGGCCTGGCAGGCTTCTATCGTAAGTTCATTCGCCATTTTGCCATCATGGCCAAACCTCTCGATCGCAGACATCAAGAAGCATACGTCTTTGTCGGGCGACGCCGAACATCAAGCAATCTTTCGTAGCTTTGCAAAGCAAGCACTTTGCTCAGCTCCTATTCTTCGTGTTCCAGATTTCTCGAAACCTTTTGCCATAGAGACTGATGCCTGCAATAACGGAGTTGGTGCTGTGTTGCAGCAAGACGGTCACCCATTGGCCTATGTTAGTAAACCATTGGGACCAAAAACTCAAGGGCTGTCAACATATGAGAAGGAGTACCTTGCAATCTTGGTAGCAGTTGAACAATGGAGATCATATTTGCAACTCGCTGAGTTCATTATCTTCACAGATCAGAAAGCCCTCATACATCTCAATAATCAACGGCTGCATACAGTATGGCAACAACGGGTTTTCACTAAGTTGCTTGGCTTGAATTATCGCATTGTCTACAAGAAAGGGGTTGAGAACAGTGTCGCTGATGCTCTCTCACGCCGCAACCATGATGCTTGTCTAGCGATGTCCATCGTTACACCACAGTGGTGCTCCGAGATCGTTGCAGGCTACATGAATGACACACATACTTCTTCTATCATGGCGAAGTTGGCAGCTGACCAGCAGGCAGTTCCTCACTTCTCAATCACCGATGGTTTGCTCCGTTTTAAAAACCGTATTTGGGTGGGACATAATCCATCGTTGCAAAGAACAATCGATTCTGACCGCATAGTTCTCCTCTGGGTGGACATTCTGGAATCCCAGCTACCATTAAGCACATACAAGCTTTGTTTGCTTGGCCAGGTCTCAGGAAACAAGTTGAGCAGTTTGTGAAGAGTTGTCCCACATGTCAACAAGCCAAACCAGAAAGAGTCAAGTACCCAGGCCTTCTCCAACCATTGGAAACTCCATCAGCAGCATGGCAAGTCATTTCTCTTGACTTCGTTGAAGGTCTGCCCTCTTCTCATGGGTTCACTTGCATTTTGGTGGTGGTCGACTTGTTTTCAAAGTACAGTCATTTCATTGCCATCAAGCACCCATTCACAGCGCTGTCTGTAGCTAAGATTTTCATGGTCAATATCTATAAGCTTCACGGCATGCCAACTGCAATTGTGTCAGACAGAGACCGCATCTTCACAAGTCAGTTGTGGCGAGAGCTCTTTAAGATGGCAGGAGTGGATCTGCGCCTCAGCTCGGCTTATCACCCGCAATCTGATGGCCAAACTGAGCGCGTGAACCAGTGCATGGAACAGTATCTTCGTTGCTTTGCTCATGCCGTTCCATCCAAGTGGTTTGATTGGCTACATCTTGTGGAATTCTGGTACAACACCACCTGGCACTCAGCTCTGAACACTTCCCCATTCTATGCTCTCTATGGCCAGTCTCCTCGACAATTGGGCATTGATGCTTCATCGGCTTGCTCTGTATCATCTCTGGACGAGTGGCTGGACCAGAAATCTACTATGCAGGCATTGCTTCAGCAACAGCTGGCCCGTGCCAAGCAACGTATGAAGTGGCAGACTGATAAGCCGCGCACTGAGAGAACATTCGAAGTTGGCGATTGGGTTTATGTCAAACTCCAGCCATACATCCAAACTTCAGTCGCTCCGAGAGCTAATCAGAAGTTGTCATATCGATTTTTTGGCCCATACCAAATTCTGGAAAGGATTGGCAGTGTGGCGTACAAGCTTCAGTTACCTGACAGCTCACTTGTTCACCCTGTGTTTCATGTTTCTCAACTGAAAGGTGCAGTGCCGGTTACTCACTCTGCTCAACCTCTGCCAGACTCCTTCGATGGCTTGCAGGTACCAAAACGTGTACTGCAGAAGAGAGTGGCCAACAATGGAACCGATGTCCGTCTACAGGCATTGATTCAGTGGTCTGGCTTACCATCTTCGCTCGCCACTTGGGAAGATGTCGAAGCCCTGCGTCAACGATTTCCACGGGCCCCAGCTTGGGGGCAAGCTGGCTCTTATCGGCGGGGGGATGTCAGCGACGCTAAGGAGGCGGAGACTGAAGAAGGCGCCACCACAAGCAAGAGCGAGACTGGGCCGCGCCGAGGTACACGTGAACGCAGGCCCAGCTCGAAGGCCCAGGGCGACGACTGGGTGTGACAAGTCCATCTAGCGCAAGAGAGGCGTGAGCGAGTAGTATAAGTTCCTGCTCATGTGGAGCAGAGGGGATTATGAAAAACTATGAGCTGTAAACACTGTTAATACTCCTCTGAACTCAATATTCATCTTCTCTTCCTAATTCCTTCTAGCTATCTCCTCCTATTCATGCTGGTGCTTACAAGAAGTTCGTGGAGTCCGTCCTGTGTCCTGGAAGCCGGAGGTGAGTGTGGATCCGGACGAGTGCTACGCGCGGAGGATCAACCCCTTCTTCTCTCGGGAGTACGTCCAGAACTCGAGATGAACACGCAGACGCGTTCCGGGAGGCCGCCGAGATGACCAAGCGCTGCGCCGAGATGATGGTGGAGTACAAGGCCTGGATGCTCGCCCAGTACGAGGAGAAGGGCTACGTGGAGGTCGACGACGACTACATCGCTGAGGGGGTCCGTTGGTCCCAGGAGATGGAAGAGGAGGAGGATGAGTATCCTGAGGCTTTTGGACCCATACATGGAAGGCCTCATCACAGAGGATACTCCGCAGATTGTCATTGATGAGATTGTAGCCCGCGTCCGCAACTCAGTCAACTTGATGCATGAGGAGATGTAAGGTGAAATCTGGCTGCTCGTTATCTATCTGTCTATGTGGTCTCTATTAGCTATGCTTTTCCTCTACCAAGGAAGTATTTTTTTTCTGCGAAACTGAAAGGTAGCTATCAGCAACATAGCGAACTTAATTATTATACTCCCTTGTCTCTGAAAGAAGTGATTTCTAGAGTTGTCCTAAGTCAAACTTTTTAAACTTTAACTGAATTTTATAAAAAAAGCATTAAGATTTATGTTGTCAAATTAGTATCATTAGATTTACTATAAAATATGTTTTTATAATATACTCAATTTATATTATAAATGTTGTTACTCTTTTCTATAAAGTTAATCAAAGTTGAAAAATTTTGACCGGCACAGTTTCTAGGAATCACTCTCCTTTTAGGGACAGAGGGAGTATATCTATCTGCTGTGTGGTGTATTTTTTTTGTCAGTTTAGGTCTATCTTAATCTAACGATCCCGCAGAAATTTGGTGTTATCTGCGTATCTATCTATCTGTGTGGTCTACGCTTTGCTTTGTGTGTGTGCAGTGTGCACTAATAAGAATTTCATAGAATATGGAACTGTTGTGGAAGAATTAGCACGGGCATCAGGAAGTTGCCTTACTTTATTCTTCTTAAACCATGTGATGTGGTTTGCAAGATCAGCACTTCTTTTATGTTCTATCACATGCTTCAATCAGTTACCAATCTTCACAACTGCCGTATGCATCAATGCTCTGAAAAAATGGCACAACACCTAGCCAATAAAGCCATTCCTATGCACTATCTGTCTTGAAATATAAGGAATTTGAGTTTCTCGAGCATCTCCAACAACTCCTTAAAACTAACTTGCCAAATCTTGAGTTTCACTACACCACAACCTTTAAACACCAATGGATAGTCTGTTGCTGAAAGGGGTCTACAGTGATGGACCATCCGTTGCTAAAGGATATAGCAACGGACCCTTGCCGATGCTAATGAAGTTGTGGTTAAATCTATACAGCAACGGACATGTTATTTAGCAACGGATAGTCTGTTAGAGCTTTTAGCAACGGACAGTTAATCGCAATAAGAATTTTTAGCAACAGACAATCCATTGAGCTCAATTAAATAGGTAAAAAAATATACATGTATTAGAAACTGGAGTAAATATTTAGAACTAATACAATGTTGAATACATATACAAATGGGCACATTAATTATTCTCTCATTCATCTATGTCAAATGAGAACATATAATCATGTCACTAGCTTAAGCTTGTTGCCATCAAGCCAACATACAAGCACATAGTAGCTGAATACAAAATCTAGCTATTGTCATGAGGTTGTACAACAAGCAAACATTGTTTTTCTGTTGAGCAAAAGCCACCATCTAAAAGTGATACAACCTTGATCAAAAGATAGCACCATTAGCTTACTAATCCAAAAACTAAAACTACTAGATTTTAGTCCAAAAGCATTCAAAGTTAGCATCTAGTTCACCATAAAATAATTCAATGGCTTCCTATTCAAAGTCAGCACTAGATTCACTTTCAGCCTTTTGACGTGCCAAAACTTGTATTTGGAGCCTTGTTGATGTATATGCCTTCAGTCATGGAGTACCAATGTCTTGATGAGTTGGTCCTAGACCCAAACAATAGACTCGCTCCCGTGGTTCCTTTACTCCACAAACAGCAGCAAAAGCATCACCTAAAGGACCTGCTGCCATCAAACTCATGGAAGATGTCCAATCTGGTTAGATGATGCACTCATACTACATTCATTTAATGAGGGCACTTCATTTCTAATATTCTTAAGACGCGATACACATAAAAATGAATTTATTAGTGTGTTTCTTATTGCATGATGCCATAGATGAACAATAAAAGTGATATAGGTACTATATATTTCTTTCTGAAACATCTGAGGAGAACATTCAGCAACGGACCATCCAATGCTAATTTAGCAACAGACATCCAACGCTGATTAAGTGTTGTGGTGTAGTGTTTTAGCAAGTTGCTAATTTGTTTAGCAAGTGAAAAAATGACTCTCTCCATCAACTCCTTAAAACTCACTTGCCAAAACAAAAAAGCTCGCTAACGAACGAAGAGACCAGCTAAGCGAACGAAGAGCCCCGCTAACTTCTTCGTCATAACGGCGGCCGCCGCGATAAGTCCTTTCTGTGTGTGAGACCCGTAAATAGCAACTTGGGATAAATAGCAAGTTGGTTTGAGAAGTTTTTCTAGAGGGATTTTTGTGTCTTTGCCAAATTAATATGAATAGCAACCTCATTTGAGGAGTTGTTAGAGATGCTCCCTCAACTTGAGCTATTTATAGAAAATAGCCATTATAATTTTTACGTTTTTGAACCACGCCATTACTATTCGTGTAAGTGGGTCAGTGCCATTGGAATTTCGCTCTTCTTTGAGATACGCCACTATCTACGTTTTCTACGACCTCTGGCCCATTAGCAGGGGAGACGTATTTTAGTATGGACCATTTAGCCCTCCAGCGAATCGATAAGGTGAACGTAGCTTTCTCTAAAAAAAGGTGAACGCAGCTGCTCGGTCCTTCTCCGTCCTCGTTCCCCACTCTCCCTAATCTGCGATTCCGCCGCCCGCCCGCCGCGCCCTGCCCATCCGCCGCCCGTCAGCCGCGGCCTGCTTATCCGCCGCCCGTCCGACGATGCCGGCCGTCCGCCACGCTCTGCCCGTTTGCCGTGCTCTCGTCCGCCCGCGCCTTGCCTGTCTGCCGCGCAACCCTAGAGCTGAGTGGCGGCGGCGCACTGGACCTCGACGCGATTGGCTGCGGCGCACTGGACCTCGTCGAGCGCCACATCCTGAAGAACGACGACATGCCGCCTGCGCCGTCCTCGGCGATTCCAGAAGTCGCCGACACCGGTTCCAGGTATGCTCTTGCGATGTGGAATGCTAAGTCGTTGTCATGGGCAGATCCAGCGATTTGGCGTGGTCTAGCAGCCACCAGACCTTACCGTCGCCCAGACTGGAGGTGCACGCGCTTCCGCTTCCATGTATGTTTGCAGCCAGCTGCCATAAGGAACGTATGGTAGAAGCAGGAAGGTCGCGACCGCATGTGTGGTGTCTTTGCGTAGGATATGGTTCTCCGCTGTGCACTTCTCTCTGAATCAACGGATACGAACTCTAGCCTTTTTATTTGTTCTTGGCCTCTACTGATCGATATGAATGCATGAGCCAAAAAGCCAATATCTGCACTTAGCATCTTGGATAGTAATTGCTTGGTCGTTGTTGACTGTGCTGTGGGAATGTGTGAAGCTAATAGAAAAAGGAGCCTGTTGTAGTGCTGTTCCTCAAAACCATATATGTATGGTGAAATGTCAGATCACGCTATGATATTGGTTACTATGTCATCGCTGATATTAGCACAGGGGGGATTTCAGGAATTCCTGTCACTGCTAGTGCTATGCTATATACCTTAAGTCTTGAACCTACTAAAATTGTTAGTCAGTTTCTAGGTTATTAGCACAACTGCAAAGTAACATGCCACACTTTCCTCATGAAACTTTTACTAAGAAACCTTTATGCAAAAATCATCCAGGATTGGCAAATGGCAATGATACTTTTCACCTAAAAATTAGTAGGCATCAGCTGCTCTTATATGGGGTTCAGGGGGTGGTAATCCTATATCCAAAAATTCATCGCATAAAAACCTTATCCCAAATACCACTATGGTTTTGTTTTGTAAATAAATACAACTTATAAAGTAACATGAGTCAAAAGAATGTGGTTTAATTCAGGTTCAAATTAGTGTTTTCCTCTGTTGAAACCCTTTCCAATTCATGTTTGACTATTATTGTTCTTATTTCTGTTGTGCTAGGATTCCTATATTTTCATTAGAGATCAAAGTTGAAGCCTTTATGACTAAAGACAGTGATGGGGAAAAATCTTATTGTAAGGGAAAGGTTGTTAAATGTGCTGTGGAGGTAGGCACGATCACATTTGAGTTGTTGGTTTCTGTCCTATCCCGTGAGGTCAGTTGGAGCTCTAACCAGAAGGCCACATTTTGGTTCTTTGACAAGTCTGTGGGTGAGGATGTAATGCTTGTAGACGATGTTCAGTTCCAAAACATGCTTGAAATGTACAAGCCAGAGATGCATTGCCAAATCTTTGTAGTTGTGATGGATAAAACTGTGTGGGAACAGCCCCTGTGTGTGCTTCCAGCTGACCTAAATCCAGCACTAAAGCCTGCTACTTATACTGAACTACAACTAGACCTTATCATTCCTGATCTAGGAATGCAGCCTGGTCCGTCAATGCAGCCTGAACCACCAAAACCTACTGATCCAGAACCACAGCCTCATCCAACAATGCCTAACAATTCCCAAGGTGTTGCCGAAGAAGAGCGTGACATCTTTGATAATGAAGAAGAGTATGTTGGCGTCAATGATGAGCATATTGACATTACAGTTCCACCTGCACAGCCATCTTTGAATGCACAAACAGATTCATCTATGCCTACTAATGCTGCCAATGAAAATGCTGCTGCTGAAGGAGCTATACCTCCTGAGGTAGAGGTTACTGATACAGATCCTGATGAGAAAGGGTCCTCCATGATCCTGAGAACCCAAGAATAGAGAAGGGTGCCTTATTTCCTGACATAATCACCTTCAGGAAAGCAGTGAGGCACTATGCAGTGAAGACAGGTTTTGAGCTAGCTCCTGGCATCAAGACTGACCCTACCAGGTATATTGCAAGGTGTAAGTACCCTAGCTGTCCTTGGCGTATTCATGCTTCAAGGATTCATGATCAGAAAACTATACAGGTATAAACTTTTTCCTGTATCCTTGTATTTAATTTAGTTTGGATGTGCATACTACTTATTCATGCTTTTCTTTTGTTCAGATTAAGACCCTACCTTTTGAACATAATTGTCCAACCAAGAAGCTTGTTGAAAACAAAATGGCTTCTCAAGACTGGGTGTCAGATAGACTGAAAGATTGGTTGAAGAAGAATCCAAGCAAGCGCCCGAAGGTAGCCAAGGAGGAGGTTGAGGGAGACTATGGGATAAAGCTCAAGTACAGCATGTTATATTTTGGCTTGCAGGTGGCACTGCAGCATATTCATGGTAAATATGGAGAGTCATTCAAATTGCTATTTAATTGGAAAGCTCAGATGGAGATAACATGTCCAGGAAGCATTGTAGAGATAGATGTGGAGAAAGTAGGCAAGAAAATAAGGTTTAAGAGGATATTTGTAGCTCTCAATAAAGTTTCTTGAGTGCCCCAGTGCTACAATCCTTGACGTGAAATCTTGATCAAGATTGTTGTTCTTGCATGTAGAAACTTATGCAAATAGCTCCACAATTAGTGTATAAAATTGTTATTATTTATAACATGATAACTTCGGAGTACAAGCAGGGTTAATTAAATACTCTTTCATTAGTACCAACGAGCTATTCTAATTCTGTCGTTGCCGTTTTGTACACTTCTACTTCAAGTGTTGTATTGATGGACAGCGGTATTCACGGATCTGGGGGACGGCCATCACTTCAGTTGATGAAAGCACAACTCCCAGTGGCGAGATAATGGCCATCAACTGGCGATGAGAAGAGTAGTCTGAAGCATGCAGGCAAGCTGAAATCCATAAAGCTTTGCGGACCGTTGACCCATGGACTGATGCACCTGGCATGCATAGGGTGGACTTGTTGTTGCTATACCTTAACGATTTCATAGTAGTTCCAGTTAAAGAAGTTCATACAAATGCATGCGACAAAGAGTTAGTTACTGCTCCGAAAAAAAATCATAAACAATTGAACATGCACGTCTCTGGTGCCACTGCAAGACACAAGAAAGACCAATCACCAATGCTTCAGCTCTGTGTGGCTCCAGCTCCCAAGCCATGGCTGCGGAGGCATGCAAGTCACACAATCGACCTTCATCGAACTCCATCTCTGCGTCTCATTCGCACCGCCCAAATAATCAAGCAGCCAATAGATTGGGGGAAATCCAGATCAGAACTCGGATCTGAGACAGGAAACAAACATGAGATGCACCTCGTCACGGTAATGCTCCTCCATGGCCAGCCTCGTTCGGAGGCTCACTCCTCGGTGAGCTGCCCTCGACAAGAGGCCCAGTCCTGTCCGCGGCACTATGTCCTAGAGGCCTCTAGTCTGACCTCGGCCTTGGCAACCGCGAGTGCGGCAGATGGGGGTTGCGAGCAGCAGCGCTGCGAGTTGCTCGGCAGCATCGGACGGAGCAGGGACGGGCACGGGGCCGAACCCTAGCCACCCTGCCTTCCCTAGTGTGCGAAGCCGGCGACACGAGACTGGAGGGCTAGGGAGCCAGCGAGATGGAAAGTACGGGGATAGTGGAAAGTACGGGGATGGCAGGGTCAGTGATAGGCGACGACGAAGTAGATAGGGGATGAGCGGATCAGTCGCAAGATCGTGGAGTCAGGGGATAGCATGTCGCGAGATCGAGCCTAAAACACAGGAGCTCTTTCCTTTCGAATCGCAAGGAACAGGCATCGAGCGAGAGCGAGGCCGTGGGAACACAGGAGGCAGAACCGTGGTTCTATGATGGAATATCGCACCAAAATGTTGTCCACTCTTTAGTCTTTTTAGTTGTGAGATGAGAAGAAGTTTGGTGAGAGATGAGTCCACCCATCAGGGCGCTCCAGTGCTCCGCTGTGACGCTCCGTCGGTTCCTGACGCACTGCGTGCTGTATGCCTCGCCGACCTCGACGTAGCCCTTCTCGTCGAGCTGCCGGCGCACCCACTCCTGGAACTCCTCGAAACTCTCACGAGAGCGCTTGTTGGCGGCGATCATCTCGCGCATCGTCTCCCTCTCTTCCTCGAGGTACTCCGCCGTGTAGAACTCCGGCCTGTCCGGGTCGTTGATCATCCGGTCGTAGAAGTCGTCCGGATCGTCGTCGAACGCCACCCACTTGCGGTTCAGGATCCAGTCCACGAATCCGTTGGACAGACGCGCCGTGATCTCGGGAGGAGAAGACGAGGAGTCCACGAGATCATCAGAGTCCTCCGCCGCCGCACACCCCGCCGCCGGAGTAGCAGTACCCTCGTTGGCCGCTTTCATGTCTCCGCCGGGCATCGGATGGACCTGATCCGGCGAGATTGCTCTATGGTCTGTAGATTGATTTGAGCCCTAGGAGAGTCCGGGGGAAGATAAAGAGGCGAGTGCTGGTTTGGGCCGAATTGGTATCGTAAACAGCGTTTATATATACGGACTCTCAAGCATAGCCCAACAAGGAGGACGTGGATGGCCATCCTATTTATTATAGTTCACCCCGAGTCCTACCAGAGCCCCAAGGCCGCAGTTGCCAATCAGACATCTTGTTCGTAAGTCCTCCTAGTTTGCTGGAACTCCTCGTCTCGGCGGCGGGTGAGGTGAAGAGGGCCCGATGATGATGGCGTCAGCCTCAGCCACCACCAACAGAAAGTCCGACATCGTGGAGCCGGAGCCCCGGAGCCAGAGCCGGCGACAGTTGTTGACAAGGATCAGTTGGAGATCAAGGCAGACGATGCTGCCGCAACACATCAATTGGAGATCAAGGAGGAAGATGCTGCGGCGCCAAACTGCGTCGACGAGAAGCCTGCTGCGGACGCGATCGAGGTGGCCGGCGGCGACAAGGCTCATCTGGCAGCGAGCGAGAGGCGGCTGACTGCGCCGAGTACCAGGCCTGGATGCGCGCCGAGTACGAGGCCAACGGCGGCGTCGTCTTGGTGGACGACGACTTCCTCAGGGAGCAGGCCGAGAGCCTTCAGTCGTTGAAGGACTTTTGGGAGGATGAGATGGGTGACGACGACGACGACTTCGATTTCACGGGTTGGCACTTCGACGACGACGTTGATTCCCCTGGTTCGAACATACAGCGACCTTCAGCTTCGAGCGTGGAGGATAATGAGGAACGCGAGGAGGGAGACAAGGCTGTTGTTCATCAGGAACAAAAGGCCAACTAAGATGATGACGATTGTTATACCTGTTTGCATCCATGCTATTTACCCATAAATCTGTCTTTGATTAATTAAAGAGATCTATGTATATGCTTTGATGTCAGCTAGTTAAGTTTATTGTCTATCAGTGTTTATCTAAAGTTACCAGTCATCAATCAGTACATTATATACATGTCATGGCGAAATTCACTAGCCCATGGTGTTGTTTAGTTAAAGACCAATTATGTGTACGTTGACTGGATTGGTGTATCAAGGACCTCATGCATAGCACTGTCTGCCACCGGAATGTAGTTTGTCTTTTTTGTTGGCCCTGTTTTGCCTGTTACACATTACACATATACATAGCATCTGAATCTGAGCTGGGCTTTCTTCTATTCATGTGTGCGCTCTTGACATGTACTATCTTATACATATAGGAGAACTAGTTAATGTGGTAGCGAATGAGCTAGGCATTTAGGTAATTTCCTACTTTGTTCTTGTGCCACGTCTTATCTTATCTATAACTCCTATAATCCTAATCCCCACTAGCCTATTTCTCTGCCCTGTGATTGGTCGAATCAACAGGGATGATGTCATCATAGCTGTGTTTAGCGCTGATTACATCTGCTGATTAGTTACCTCCACTAAGACTCTCATTTATTTTCCACTACCTATTTCTTTTGAGGAAATAGAAAAAAAGTCGTAGCATCTAAACCAAATATCGTAATTAAAATTGCACCATGATGTTCCTCGCAATAAACTCTTCAAAACAAGACCTTACATGAATATATTTCGATAACTTTTTTTGCAAAAATTTAAACCGTTTCTAAGAAAGACCTAGCAAAACTGCATATCATATGGATTACATATGGTTCTTCAAAATATGTGTATAGATAAGATTTGGGTGATGTCCAGTTCAAATAATCTATACCATGTCAATAGATACAACCTCCGCAATTGACCTACTCTATATATATATATATATATATATATATATATATATATATAGGGCAGCGCTATTTGGTCCCCGGGTACTAAATAGTTATTTGGTACCCGACCCTATCTAGGCTAGGAGGCACCCGAACTCCGTCTCTGGGCCGTTTTTTTCCCTGCGCGCGGCAGGGACTGCTGCGGCCGATTTTCCGTGCAAGATTTTTGTCCGTGCAGTTTTTTTTCCGTGATTAGATTTTTTTCCGTGCACCTTTTTGACGTTCGTGATTTAAGGAAATAATCATGTGTGGAATAGATTGCTTGCCATGTGTCATTTAAGATTTTTTTTTATTGTTGATTCACCAAGGATTAATTGGAAGAAAATGAGAGTAATCCTTTTATAGTTGCAGCAAATCGTGCATCCAAAAGTTATTGAAAAGCGACTTCCCATTTGATAGCCACATGTTTCTATGAAATCGATGGAATTTGTAAATCAGCACAAAATTGCTGCAAGACGTCCATGAAAACACCATAGAACTCATTTTAAAATTATGATTCAGTTGGTACATGCTCTATATTCTGATAATTGACCTACGACAAAGACTGTGTTACAAGGCTCAAAAACCTAGAATCATTTGCACATGCCAAAACTGGTCACATGGATCCTAAAGCTAGCAAAATGTGTCGTCCTCTCCACAAACACGATCGTTCAAATCCACCAAAGATGGCGGACATTGATGTTTGAAGATGAACTAAGGGTGATTCATTGGAAGAATGCGGCTGTCGTCGGTCAATGGAAGCCCCAACAAGCCCTGAAAGTATCAGAGTTTCTAAATAATTATATGTGAACACTTCAAGTACTGCAGTAAATCACCATCCAGCTCGATCTGAGTTAGCTGCAGCAGCAAATCTATCAGTGCATATAAAAATAGAAAAAGAAAAGTTTTTAAAATTTAATATCCATGACGATATGCATGCATGATGCAAGCTCATAAACATAAACCAGCCATGATTAAGAACAAGTGAACTAGCAGAAGCAAAAATCTTTTGAGAACTGGATAAATCAGGCTGCATGTCTTTTACCAAGTAAACTAGCAGAAGCATAAGGTAAACCGGATATATATGATTAAGAATAAAGCTGTGGGAAGCACTAGCAATGCTGAAGAATAAAAGGTAAAATGTCAATGAAAAATGCATGTATATCGATGGTGGCACAGTGAAACAAGGTTGATTCCAAGGATCAGAACAGAGTTGCTATGAAATGCAATGAGAAATGTTTCAATTACATATTTGATGTTTTTCTGATTTGCATGCATCTTATTAACTAGGCAAACACTCCTATCAATGCATATGCAACAAACATTTCTTAAAGGATACATTGCACAGTGGCCTTTTTAGTCCACAACAAGACCATGGAAAATAACATGGTGATTCGTGAATACATATGCAATTAACAAGTGTTCATCAAACTGAACTAAATTGTGGTTACTTCTGCACCCTACCATGAGTAAATATAGGACTGCTAATTGACTGGGAATACCAGGTATTCCCATGAAGTGCAAGCATCAAAGGGGCTGATCTGACAACTGGCATGGCTAAGTAGGTGTCAAGCTAGTTTCAATAGTGACCATCTTGTCTGTCTGAATTTCATAAAAAAGTACAATAGAACATCCAAATCTAAAAAGAAGGTTCTCAGACATCCATGTGGATTCTGCAGGAGCAAAACAATATTCATTATTAGTTCACTAGTGGGAAAATAACAGGAACATGAGCCATAGGACACTATCACCCTTGTCATAGTGTCTGACAAACAGTTCCACAAAATCAACATTTATCTAATTTGATTTCCCTAGTACTAAATTGAAACCAACATAGCACATTCAGAACAGAAAAAGATATCAAAGCTTGCTGCAGCCTAGAGGAAGGCAGAGTCAATGAGGGCAACAAATAGGAAGACAAAATTAATAGGAGCCACAAGACAAACATGGACAAATGATGTCTCGATTGACCACATAAATTTAGTGGGAATAAATATAACAAAGAAGTAAAATTATGAAATGAGGAAATAAAAAATAAAAGTTGAATCAATCCTATTAGATGTGCTAGGAACTACTTATTGCAAGAAAATGGGAAATAAAGAGAATTTTTTATTGTTTTTAAAAATGAGAGAGAGGATTACTTTCCATCAAATTAAAGTTTTCTATTTTTAGGGAAGATAGATATATTATTATGGCTTCAGATAGATAAAGCAAGAGGTTTCCACAGGAACATAAAGAAATCTGACTGCAATTTATAAATTTAGATTTGTATACTGAACATAAAGGTTTGGGTTTAAAAGATAAATGAACTGTACACATCATATGTCAAGCCATAAATCTCAATTAAATTTCTATGATAAAAGCATTTAATTCAAATAGGCAGATTATATAATAAAAATGAGCTTGCATCTGTAAGTCCACAAAGCAACAAATATTTGAATCCATTTGTTCACCCGCATACTACTATAAAAATCCATCCACACAATCAAAAATATTGTACCCTTTCATCGGTGACCAATATGATAGTAAAAAGTAAATCACATGCAACCATAAAAAACTTTCCAAAAAAAATATAGGTTGGTTGTGCAACAAAACAAACCTAATGGAAACCAAAAACAGAGCATAAGAAGAGCAAATCAAAGGAGGGATGAACAAATCTACTTGTAAGAGGATATAATCAGGTGGATCCAAGATTGAGCACAAACCCTTTTAAAAGAACAACTCAAACACACAACATTAGCGGCTCATCGAGTAGCATTAAGGTACCACAAATTGTGCAAATAAGAACAAAAGAAAAAAAAAATCTTCCATACAACAAGAAAACATGGCACGTATAGATTACCAAGAAATGCTCCAGAAGCTTGCACTGGCCAACAGCCACCAGTCCATCACTGAAGGCCCTAACACCACAGCCCTACACAGTCATTGGCTTCTGGATATTCAGCATTGCATAGAGAAGGAACAAGGGGCTGTAGTCCGAACCCTGAAGCTAGAAAGAACAAAATAAAATCAAAATTAGATAGAGCTGAAAGGAAAAGCAGCTCTAAATAACTGAAGGCTAACTATTTTATTTCCATCACAAAGGCTATGTTCACATTAATTTATAACATTTCCCATTCTACTCACAATGTTTACAAGCCTGATAAAGCAAGGATTCCATTTTCAGATCAGATACACGGAGCAAAAATACAGAACTATAAGGGTAAATGCCAATGTAATATACTACTAGAATAAGAATAACGAGCTTTACGGGAAAAAAGTTAAAATGATTGTTCTATAAGTTACCTAGACCAGGTAAAAGAGAGTCATTAGGTGAACCGATCCCTTAGGTTTATTAATATTTCCTAGTTAATTGAGCATATTGATTAAACTACATTATGGTGTCGAGCTTTTAGCGAGTGGCATAGAAAATGAACTAGCATGCTGTGCTTTCGATACCCACAAACACAGCAACGAAACCAAAGTGCCATCGCAAGTTAGGTGCAGGAAGTGCAGCATGGTATGGTAAATTGTGGTAGCCAACCAAACACGCCCAAAATACAAATATTAAAGCAACTGAACATGAAATTAGTAGGAACTGCTAGATAATTAATTTAAGAACTTGAACATCAACTAAGCAGAATCGGATATGATACGATGTGCATCCGCCATAGTTTCCAGGTTATGGGAAATTCTATCATGAAATGTATCAAAGTGACAAGATACAGTGATGTACATATTTAAATATGAGCACATGAACAATATACAAATGGTCTTGCAGGAAGCAAAGTGGCATACAAGATCAAATACAGGAATCATGTTTGATTACTGGTTAGATTCACAGATTGATGAATGATTGCATGAAAATAATGAAGAGACATATATGTAAACCAATACACTGAGATGCCTTGTAAAACAGGGGAAGAATATTCAAAAAGAACTGCTAGAATTAAAACCACACTAATTGGTAATACCCTGATTTTTCTACATGCATGTATGTCCACACATCAGGCCAATATATTAATGGATCCATACCAGATGCAAGCATATGCAAATAAGGATGCAATCTAAGCTATGTTTCCAATCTCATTAATTTACTCTGTTTTGTATTTTATAAATCTAGCAAAAAAACCCAAATTATTAATACTGCAAGTCGCCTACATAGTTCTACTAGCAGAAAAATAATCTAGGCAAGCACTGTGTGTATCATTTCAAAAGCCACCCATTTGTGAACTGTTGGACCAACAGAAGATGCTTTGGTCCAGTTACAAAAGACCCTCTTTTCTAAACCATAAATATGTTCGAGCCATTCTTTCTAGTTACTCATGAACTCAAGTCAGTAGGTCATAGATATGCCTAATTTGCAGATATATCATTGATTGGACATGAATCTACAAGATATGCATCCAATACTGAATAATCAAAAATAAGAAATTGAATTCTATTTGCCATTAATGATCCGACTATCCACATGCTACAGGTTCAACGCAAGTAGAAGTAATCATGCAAGTTAATATGCCTCAACTAGTCAAAGGCAATCGAAATGTAACCCTCAAAAGTAAATTTCTTATCATATGAGTTGTAGGCGTGTTAGCTTCCATTGGATGTCATACTCTACATATGAACACCACCAGTTCAGATGTGAATTTGATTAATGAAATAAAGAAAGAATTTATGAAAATTGATGATCCTAGTACTGGGCAGGTGGGTTTAGACGTTAGGCTACTGTAGACATGTCCATCTTCAGTAATTCTTTGCTACTCTGTTCCTTTCTAAATGACACGACCTTGTTGTGCTAAGGTTCCATTGCTGTTCCAATGCAATCTTACTGAGACATGCAATCTTACTGAGACACAAGCCAGCTGGCTCTCTACCTGATCAACTCGACTCATGAAGCCCAATTAGGTTAGGACCCCTGTGTGTGAATGCCATATAGGGCATGCCATGTGGGTCGCATGGCAGGATGAGGCCTGAATTGGCAATAACCAGGAAGTACCGAAAGCTCAAAATTGCAACCAAAATGGATGGACTAAAACCAAACGAACTCATTGCAAATTACCCAAACACCACCACGTATAAATTGTTGAAATTAAACTACCTAGGATGGGCTGAGTAAAGTACCTAGGGTGTGCACATTGCAATCTGATGCATGTACACAAAATTGGACGAGGTTTGTCATATTATGTTGTTCATGCCCTTGGAGAGCCAGAGGGCAACGTCATTCTTGTCCAACTAGCACTGCATATGAATTATACAAACAAATTAAAATGATTGAATCTACTACTGCAACACTGGAAGTCCCAATTATGGACCAATGTAAATATGCAAGACAAAGTCTGCAGTAGGAGCAATGTTTATGCACTTGGATAGAAGGTGGCAGTGGCACAGCACAAAATGCGATGGCCAACTCACTTTATGCACCCCGACAGAAGGTAGGCACAACACAAGATGCTATGGCCAACTCCCCTACACCTATCTAATACATATTGACGTGATGACATTGGTGTTGTCTTTAAGCCTCACAAACATTAGGGTAGAAGATTATTAGATTCTGCAGTATACCAGATGATGACACAATCAGGAGCCAGGAAATACCGACACAATTTGGGTATACACAATTTAATTCAGTGGCAAAGATAGCTTAGTCAGCATCCTGTCATTAGAATCTGAATGTTCCAAAGCTCTCTCACAATAAAGAATGTTGGTTACCTACTCATTCATGACGATATATTGAGTCATTGCTATCTATGTGCTATTTAATGGTTTCACTTCCTAAAGAAACTTCAGAGAACTTTGCTATTTGGTGCACTAATAAGAATCCTAAATAAGTCAGTGATTTCTTTGCAAAAAGATTACCATATTATTAAATGATACTGATGCTTCAAAACCATACTGCACTAGATTTTCATGACGATATATTGAGTCATTGCTATCTATGTGCTATTTAATGGTTTCACTTCCTAAAGAGACTTCAGATAACCTTGCTATTTGGTGCACTAATAAGAATCCTAAATAAGTCAACGATTTCGTAAGTCAGTGATTTTGTTGCAAAAAAAATATTACCATATTATTAAATGATACTGATGCTTCGAAACAATAGTGCACTAGATTAATATATAAAAAGTATAGCTAATCTTCCATTATTAGTTGCACAGATCAAACACAAGGTGGACCCAAGTATAAAGTTCAGTATACACAATTTTGGATTTGATATTGACAGGAATTTAGAATACCAACCAAACACTAGTTCAGTTAGCAAAACATGGAATCAATAATCTGTTAGGAAAAGACTACATAACTTGAACAAGTAATAAAAAAATAATTCCAAGATGACAACCTTAGCAGAACATGTCGCATGCAAAAAGAGACAAGCAAAATGAACAGGTTCTGATGAATAGACTAACAATGAGATGCCAAAACGAACCAGCAGCCATAATCTGCAAAAAGCACCTTAAAGTTTTTCATGAAAGATGATCATGACGCAGTGGTCCAATTTGGCCCCTTTCGCCTAGCCTCAATCCCATATTCCCATTGGTCGGGGATTGGTGTAGGCCGCAGGAGCAATCTCATCATCCCTGCAGAGACACGAACTAACCAAGCCAGGGATTAAATAGCAGTGGATTGGAAGAAATCAGGTCCAATCAACAAAAGATTTGAAGAGGAGAGAGATAGTGACCGTTGAGGACCAGAGATCAGCGAGGAACCTGTGCAGATCCCAGTCTAAAACGTGATACATTTTCAACCTCCCGGATCACATTGTCCCATGGATAGCGGAGAGGAGCTACGGGGGAGCTGAATGAAAAAGGGAGCGCCGATGCCGCCCGAATCGGTCAGACGAGGGAAACAGATGGGGAAGAGCAGAAGAGATGGAGATGGAGGGTCGCAAGAGGATGTAGATGCAGGATTGGACCTGTGGAGGAGCTTGACGGATGCTGCCGCTGCCGCAACCGCCGTCGAATACAGCACGCCAGATGAACTGCCAACGTGGGTGGGATGTGGAGCGGCAGCACAGACAGAGGAGGGGCGCCGGAAGGTTGAGTTGACGGTCGGCGACGGCAGGGGTGGATTCAGAGCGCGTCGGCGGTGGGTGAGCAGAGGAGCGGCGCCGTCGGTGGGTGGGCAGACGAGGCGCCGGATGTGGGTGAGCCGAGGAGCGGCGCCGATGGGAGGTGGTACGGAACTGAAAAGATCGTGGGGGATGTGGGATGGTGCTCGGGCCACGGCTAAAAGAGAAACTGGGCCGGGCCGGGAAATTAAACGGAGAGTAGCTCGAAGCCTAGCAAACTGCAGACTGAGTACCAAACAGCTATTTGGTACCCAGGTACCATATAGGGATACTATATATATATATATATATATAATTCATAGTCTCGACCATTATAAACTCTTTATATTTTTTATTTTATTCCCCGCAGCAACGCTGCGGGCATTCTATTAGTATGCTATAATTAATCCATGTTGATGAGAGAGAAATGTGAACATGTCTGTCAGAGTAATATTCATTAGACACATCATTGCGATGGATTTGAGTTGTTACTAACAGTACTTGAATATACTGTCAGTATGGGGTATCATCATTGTGTTGTTTTGAGTTGATTACTAACAATAAATAATTGAATATACGACACAGGGATCAGCAACGCTCTCTGATCTAATATTTATTTTAGTTTTTTGGTTTATTTATTTACTCCTCTCTGCCCTCTCTCTTTGATGCTTTATTAGTGTAGTGGACAACATTTTTATTTGGAATGTACGCAGCCTTAATGGACGTACCTGCTGTCGCATTGAGTGTCATTCTTGCCAGGCTCTTCCGGTGTTGGTTCCTTCCTTTCTTTCTTTTTTCTCCGTTTGTTTTTTTTGGCACTCCTCATCTACGAAATCTTTGGTTTTCTAAGTTGTTGCATTGAGTTGTTGCATTAGTTGTTTCGATTGGTAGGTCTACTTCCTTTTAATAAAATATGTGGTAAGACACGTTTGAGAAAAACAGGCAGAAAAAGATCGATGCAACAAAATAAATATGTTGTTAGCATGTGCAACATCTGAATATGCATCTACGTGTACATCTCCATCACATAGCAAAACCCACTTATTATGCTCTTGAAAAAGGTCAATGCTACACAAAAAAAAAAAAAAAAAAAAAAAAAAATCAAATGTCTCAAGATTGAATCCCCAGCAGCACGCCCATCTCCTTTTCGCTCACCTGCTCACCTCTGTTCTGCCTCTGACCACTTGTCCATAAACGGGTCAGAGCCTCACACCTTAAGGCTCCAACAAAACAATACGGATGCATTCATGAGGGGGAGCGCTAGTCCTGAGGTTCGAGGTGCAGATGTTAAAGTCCGAAGGTGGACGAGAAGAAAGATGTGTGAGATTTGAATGGTTGGGTGGAGAGTAACATTGGTATTCATTGTTTGATATTTTATTGACGATGCAATGTTTGATATTTTAGTGATGTCCAGACATCGCAAGTGTAGCAATTCTGATTATAGTGGTATACTCAAACTCACACCCATACTTATACGAGTCAGAAGTCTAAATCCAAAATGTATTAGAACACATATCCAGGAAATAAATTTTGTTGCAACGTACAAAACTATTTACTATTATATTTATAAATAAGAGGCAACTATCCATTCTCCAAAGGCTAGCAATTCCGATTATAGTAGTGTATATATATTGTTTCATCTTTGACCCGAATTAGAAATCTGATTCCAAAACTTATTAGAGTATTCCCTCTATATCGAATTTAAAAGTTATTTTGGACAGTGACATGGTCTAACTTCATATTTTTATAAAATACTCATCATAAAGTGATATATTTATATTTTTATGAAAGTATTTTTAAAATAAATCTATTCATATGGTTTTTATATTTTTAAACTCAACAACTTAAAAGTTATTCATGATTTATATTCTCAATATTTGATCCAAACCTTGTACAAAATGACTTCTAAATCTAATACAGAGGGAGTATACAACCAAATAATAAATAAATTTCTTTGCTCAACAACTTAAAAGTTATTCATGATTTATATTCTCAATATTTGATCCAAACCTTGTACAAAATGACTTCTAAATCTAATACAGAGGGAGTATACAACCAAATAATAAATAAATTTCTTTGCAATGTACAAAAATACTTACTATCTTTTTGTTGGAAAAAAATCTAAAAAAGAGAGAGAAAAAAAAGCTACACGCACATGTCGTGCGTCAGCCTATATGGCCAGTTTTCTCAAATTAATTCACCCAAAGAATTGTTTTAAGAGTTGCTCTCCGCGCTTGCCATGCGGTGATCATGCTACCACGGTTATTCTTTATTAGCTGTGGAGCTCAACGTTTTGCAGATGATGTGGCACTAATAAACAAACCGTAGGGCTTATAATTCGCACCACACTACCTATCGTTTACATTTGGGCCAAACCTATTATAGGCCTAGTCAATCAACGAGCCGGACTGGTTAATTTGGGTTCCATCGCATTCATGCATTTTAGGCTATAATAAACGACTATAATGCGAGCCAACTTCCAATCGTCGTCTGTCAAACCCAACAACGGAGTAGGCTTGTGCATACTTGCATCTGGGATCGATCACCCAGGACTCCTGGACGGGCAGCCTATATCTGAACCTGTCCAAGCGGAGGCGTGCTTAGGCTTTGAACTGGACACAGCAGTACGCAACACCTATCCGAACAGGGATAGACAAAGTCTCCATACGAGTACACAGGGGCAGAGCCAAGATTTGAGAATAGCAGGGCTGCAATGGACAGAACTAATAGTCATGCCAGCCGATTTTACATACCTATCATCTTACATTTAGCTCTACGACTAGAAATTGAACCAACTGGCTTGAAGAAACTACAAATAGCATTTCTCTTCACATTATCTAAAATTAGAAAGGAGAAATTTAGATAAAGATTATTTTTTAGATAAGATGAACGTAGTAGTACTACCTCTTGTGCGATAAGGAGAGCTGATAACTGATCTGATTAATAATCAATAGACGATAATCAGCAACAACAGCGCCATACATGCATAGGCGTAGTCATGTTCGCCATCCAGCAGCTCCCGTCTGGCCGTGTCCGAGCGTGTGGACAGCGTACAGGCGTGCAGCTGCGAGGGTGAAGCTAAAAGTCAAAGAAGATGAACAGAGGAGCAAGACACTACTAGGCTTGGCATTGCATTCGTCATTCGTGAGACCTGAGGAGTGAGGACATGAAGGGTCAAACCTAAATGGGCACGTAAGTAGCCAAGCCAGCTGGGCCTGTCAATACATGATTGTTTAGGCTGGATTAGGAGGGTTAATACCAATCAAATACATATCACTACTACAGAAAACCTTTCTATAGGCGGCGCTAGAGGCATTTGTACAGACGGCCAAGCCCACCGCCTGTACTAGGGGTCAGTACTAATCGGCCTGAGATGCAGGCGGCACAGCGTGAGCCGCCCAGTGAAAATTTGGTTTTCACAGGCGGCTCACATTTTTTTCAGCCGCAGCCGGCTGACAATGTTAGCCGCCTGTGAAAACCCAATTTTCACTGGCGGCTCACTCTGTGAGCCGCCTGTGTAATTAATTTTTTTTTGTTTCAAATATTAATATTTGCCTCCCACACTGTATATATATATATATATATATATATATATATATATAAGATATGCAAACATGAACTATAAAATTGCATCATATATACAACACATATTAATATTATAGATATATACACATAGAATCAAACATTAACCATAAAATTACATATATACACGTCAATGCATGTTATCGCACAACCTTATAGTCTTTACATGTCATTTCGTTTCAAATTTAGACCTGCTAGGTCTGTCAGCGCTCTAAACCTATCACTTGCTAAATCCCCCTTTTCATCAAAATATGCTCCTTTACTTGGAATTATTTCTCTCATAATGAAACCGCATAAATCTGCCACTATATTTTCCATAGTGGACATTGTAAAGGGCACGTCCTTTCCTTTCGTTCTCGGCTGGAAACAAAGTTTAAAAGCATCATTGATACATGTCCAATATTAATATTTGCAACTTTAATGAGACAACTTCATACATAGATATTATTTACCATATTTTTGTCCCCTCGACGTATCGTCCCCCGCTGCCTTATAAACTCACACACGTAGTATCCACAATAGACCGATCCGGTGGTTGCTTGTGGCACTATGTAATGAGCAACAGATTATTTTAAAATTGTCATGCCTTGTGTATTATTTAAATGATGATATGTGTTTAGACAACTTACCGGATAATGGTGTTGTATCGTCAACGGTACACTAGGATCTTTGCGGGCGTCGTCGACGAGGTCCTTTTTGTTTCTTATAAAACCGCCATGCCCTATAGTTATGGAATATAAAACACTAAAGTTATTTAGAGACTCTAAATCATATAAGTACGAATATAGTCGCATGTTGGCTCACCTTTCTAATTGAACCAAGAATGGTTGATACGACTCGGGAGGATAATGTAAGGAGTCTAGGACAAGCACCTTTCCTTCGAATGGATAAATATAAAAAACAATCCAATGGTCTTTGCATGAATAAACGAGTGAGCGACACATGTACTTAGGGTTAACACGATAATTTGAAAGCACGTATACGAGGTCACGCTTACCCAAAGTTGTAGGGTGCCAATATAAAATCCCCTGTACCTATATCTCAGCATTGCTTTACCGATATAGAGGGCATATTCGTCCTCGTATTTTTTTGTTGCAACTTCTTTACAGCTCCCGCAAATTGTTCTGGTGTTTTGTCCTTCTCTATCTTTGCTCTATCTTCATTTGTAAGTACAAATTTGTGCATATTTTCTTGTAACCTGATTGGACTCGGGTAGCAGGCCATCGATCCTCGTAGTTAACGATCTGCGCTCGTGGTCTTGTAAACTACATACAACATCCACATATTAGAGTTTATCACATTCCAAATTTAATAATAACAATGTGTGTGCATGAGTGATACTTACAGGCACCAGATTGTAATGAGTTGGACGTCAAGTTTTCTATAGTTCAACAAGTAGGTGCATGTCATCGAAGGTAACAAATGCCCCGCTTCTTTCCATGCCCAGTAGCAAACACGCCCGCTGGTATATCAACACTAATCGCATGTAGGCCAGCATTCACGCTCTCATGTACCGATCATGAAACCTTTTTTTATCGTCCATGGACCCTTTTCAAGCACCGTCCATTGCAAAGCATAGGCCTTCCGGGGCACATAGTCATGGGGGACATTGACATAATCATCAACCGTTGGCTTTCTTATATCCTTAAGGGTCAATGGTGCATCTGATGGCGGTTCGACATGTACATCGCCACTTGGGGCTTCATTTGTTGGTGGCACGGCTTCAGTTGCTTGGCCGGTGGCTTCCTTATTCTGTGACGGTTCGAGCTCAATGACTCGTGCCGTCCATCACGCTTCCAAGCCCTTTTCAGAAATAGAGCTGTGCCCATTTGCTTTTTCCCTTTTTGGCTCATAGGGAGAAACCAATTTTGGAATTGGAAATTTCCTCTTCTTGGTGGCCGGTGCTTGTGGGGGAGTTTTCTCGCTTCCTTATGCTTTGGTGGTGGTGGGGGAGTTTGCTCATCTTCATTCTGCTTTGGTGCTTGCGGAGGAGTTTGCTCTACCTCTTTTTCCAGTGTCGTGTCCTTCTTGGCTGGAGGAGTCTGCTGCTCAGGCATGTTCTCGGCTGGCCCCTCGAGCTCATCCAGCGAGAATGATAGATCATGTATTGGGGATGACGACGGTGGCTCATAAATGTATGGGGATGCTGGAGCATGCATTGGCGATGGTGATTGTTGACTTGTTTCGGCCTCTTGGGATGCTTCATGCACTTGGTGGAGAGGGTACCGTTGGTGGATCAATCAACCTTACGCACCGCCTCGGCCATTGTATGAAGTTCTTGATTGCTTGTCCAAGCTTCTCTATACCCTCGAGGAGGTCGGGATGTCGATGAAGTCGTCTTCATATCCACTCTCGACCGTCAACACTTCGACCCTGCAGTATCCGATTCCATCTCGACACCATGGAACCTACGCCCGGTATAGCATATCCGCGGGCCACTTGCTTTGTATGCTGATTTACGAGGCCATATCCAATTAGCAATGAGCAAGGCCAAGGTTTATCAATATCGTCAACCGGATAATGGTCCGGATTTGATGTTGACGCTATCTTGCTTGGAAATGGCATAGATTGTGTGGCCATCTCCACGGCTACCCAAGGGTTGGCTGGGGACAGCCGCATACATGAAGGAGCTTGTGATGATTTTTGTTGAGCGGACACGCTTTGCTCCCGCCAACCGCTTCATCGCCGGGATCGGGGTTTTCACGAAATCTTCCATCAAATCCTTAAACTTTTTTGGGCGGCCTGCTCAAAAAAAAATTCTTCATATCCGTCTTATGTCGTTCTCTTTTCTTATATATGGCTTTCCACTCTTCGCCAAACCCTTCTTTCCGTGTGGTTACGGATGAGATGCCCGTACACGGCCTGGATGCTCGGGGTTACCTACAACAAAATATTTCATGTCAGTATTGATTTCTATTTTACTCGAACAAAATGGAAAATATAATTCTGTTACCTAGAGCATGGGAAAGGCTGTCCCTCTCCCTCGTGACTTGAAGGCGCTGTCTTTTCGGGGTTTGTTGCTTCCAAAACCTTCTCAAAAGAAGCGGCTTGATCTCATCGGGGACGGGGAGATCTTATCGCTCTCATCGGTGTTTGCCTTCCAAGCGCGAAGCCAATTCGCGCCGTTACGGCACTATATCGGTCAATGCCAACTTGCCCTCTCTCCTCTTTGCTTCGTCTTACGCCCTCCATTTAGGAATCTTGGTCTTGTAGCCACCGGTGCCGAGGTGGTGATGGTAAATGTTCTTCTTCGCAAGTTCGAGGCGGCTTGGCTCTTAGCCTTGGAGTCATCGGAGTTTTTATTTTTACTAAAACGTGCCTTGTTCATTTGTGATAGGGTACCGTTTTCGTCGGGTCCCGCCCCTTCGGCAGCCACTTTTTATTCATATCGTGCCTATAATTCCGGAATGATATTGCACAATGCTTCATGACATGACCCTTTACCAAACCTTCTGTTCCCTCTGGGAAAATGAACTTAGTGCACAATCGAGTCCAACAATTCTTCCTCTTTCCTTCAGGCACCATACTCCAATCACTCCGGGAGATATCAAATTCTTCCTTTACTCATCCAATGGCGGCCCCTAAATTTAGGTAGCGCCTCTAGAGGTGCTAAGGGCTCTCCGCTCGAGCTAACCTCTGTGATCCTATAAACTTCTTTCGGAAATCTATTCCTTCCTCTCTCCTCGTGCCCGATCACTCTTTTTTCTTTGTACTTCTTCGCGGAGAGGATGTCCCGGTCGTTTGAGGCCGTGTCCTTCTCGAACATCTTGTGACTCTGCCTCCATTTCGGCATCAACTTGAGAAAGCACCTCCTGTCAATTCAATTGTTAGGTACATGAAATACACAT
>JADLZL010005848.1:0-103931 GCA_015844335.1 Chrysopogon serrulatus
CACCGCAAGTTGTACCATTAGAGGCAGATGACATTGTGAGAAATCAAAAAAATACCTTTATATCCTTCTTAATTTATAGGGACAGAGGTTCAGACAAAAAAAAATCCAACAGACTTTTTAATTAAACCTTCAAATATTCGCTATTTTAAATTTCTCACTAACCAAATATGAAAAGAGAGAATGACAGTTCCAAACAATTTTTACTTAAATGAGTCTCCAAATGGTAATTTATAGATTAAAAAACTGAATTTCGTTTTCGAAAAAAAGCAGCTCTTGCACTCTGCTGATTAGTTGTTATGATCTCCAACCTACACTACAAAAAGTCCAATTACTCCACCATTTATGTGTCCACATAACCCTTAAAGTATTTTTTTTCATAGGAGCGTATCTAGTGCAAACTAACTTCCCGTAAAAACTCGTGCAAACCACGGCCAAAAAGTCGTCTAAATTCACCAAAAAAATCACACATGTAGATGATATGATGATACATAACCTTATAAAATATCTTGTCCAAACTTGACTTCATTTGTGAGATATAAAAATAATAAATTTGAAGCCATAAAAGCTATCCGGATGATTTGTTAGAAATTTCTTATTTTTATATCGACAAACGAAGTTGAGTTTAGACAAGATATTTTATAAGGTTGTGTATCATCATATCATCTACATGTATGAATTTTAGTGAATTCAGATGACTTTTTGCCGTAGTTTGCACAGATTTTTACGGAAAGTTAGTTTGCACTAGATACATTCTCTTTTTTCATTTACTCCCCAACTATTTAAATGGTTCCAGATTACCTCTTAATAAGATTTAATCTCTATTCACAAGGTGAGTTTTAAGTTAAAATTTTGTAAACTTATGTTAAGAAACACATTATGGATTCTTCATCAATATTTTGATAGGTAATATGGACATACTCTCTCCGTCATAAAAGCACCGTCATTTTAGGTTTTTGTACCGTAACTTTAACTCCATTAGTACAAAATACATGTAAAATTTATGTCTCCAAATAAATTTGTTAAAAACTATGTTCAAAAATTTTTTTTGATAATACTAATTATATACCATAAATGTTGATATTTTTAAAATATATTTAGTCAATGTTATTTATTAGAAAACAAAAACGACAGTTATTTTAGGGACGAAGAAAGTATAATAAAGCAATAATAAGCTATGGACGGACGGGCTATCGTGGCAGTGGGTGGTGTGGCCATCTGGTACCCCGGCATCTACTACTGTGTGGGCATCTACTACAGACATTTGAGGACCAGGGTGAGGAGCTCGCTGACCTTTGACCTTCTTATTCATATTTGAGAATACTTTAATTGCAATCATGATTGTAGTGTTACTATTTACTAACAATATTATGTATCTATTGACATATTCCTTCAATATATGTATATTGAATTTTCATCCATATGATTTTATTATGTGATTTCACAACTAGAGTTTTCTAATTTTTAGGATGTGTGCTCCTCCTAATGTTTTAGTTAGTATTCAAAATTTAATATACTTTCCCTACCAAATGCCCTCTAGCGACTAATGGTAATATTTTACTACTACTCAAAACAATAAAGAATTCCACCATTTTGGTAATGTTTTAAAGGTTAGTGTTTTAGATTTATCATCCTATAGTTGTAAAAAAAAAAGTAGGAGAGACCGACAACATAGTGGTTGATGCGGCCATAAGATTGGCCATAATGTATGTGTCGGGGGACCAAATTAAGGGCCCCCTCTAACAATTAGGCCCAAGAAACGCAAAACTAGGCCCACGGTAACAAAACACGGCCTGCCAAGGCCTAGCGCATCTAACGCACTAACACCACCGAGCCCACATTGCGGGGACTTCAAGCAAACGCTAGCTTTCCGCCCATCCAAGCCTCCTTCATCAAGGCCTCGGACGAGTTCTGTTTTCCGCCTCGCCGGAGAGCCTCCCGTAGAGGCCTCGGACGGGCGTCCGCTTTCCGACTTCGCCCGAGCCTCTCGGCGAGAGGCCTCGGGCGGCGTCCGCTCCGTTCGAGCCCTGGCCCTCCTGGGGAGGCCTCGGGGCCGGGCACTAACTCCTCGCCTCGCCCCGAGGCCTCCCTGCAGCGGACCTCGGGGACGAGTTCCCGCCCGTCCCCCGACCGAGCCCCGCGCTAAGGCCTCGGGACGACACGCGCCGCATCACGGTCAGGGCTGACCACGACTTGGCGTATATCTACCGCCCGCCTTCCCACGGTGGACTGTCAGGTGGCGCTAGCCCTGGCGGGATGGGAGCCGTCCCGTCACCACTCTGCGCCCGCGCTCACGATTCACACCAATCCCTACGGATGGCGGCCATGCACTGCCTTGTAGGGCGACATGATGACTAATTAACCCCATACAGGTCCCATCACGGGAAGTCCAAATCACGGAGCATGCCGCATCCCGAGCAGGAGCACGGCGCCACCCGCACGGCGGCCGAGTCTTCGGTGCCCGGCCACTTTGTGCATCCAGGCTTCCAGAGCCGGGCGAGACGAAGATGGCCCCAGACGCTGTATCTCTACGTCGGCCACGCCGTATACGACAACGATGCCGCGGCCCTCGGGAGCCCGGACCGGGAGTGAGTCAAAAGCTTCTGACAGGCCACGGTACTGGGCACGCTCATCATGAGCGCCCACGCCGAAGCCCCTCGCAGGCAGAGCGTCCCCTCCTTCACCAGAACGAGCCGACTCACGGGGACGGCGCCCGCCATCGGCAGATGCGGCGCCGTGCAAGACAAAACCGCCGCCCTCACCCGGGGCCTCGGCACAAGAGAGAGAGGGAGCCCCTAGGCCTCGGCGGGATGAGGCGGCGCCACCGCCGTCTTTCCTATTCAAACAGCATGCTTTGTAAAGCCCGTCCCTCCCCTTCCGGCTATAAAGGGGGGGGACGGGGTCCTTCGGGGGCAAGGTGAATCCGAGGAAGCAAATCGAGCAATCTCCTTGGCAAACAAATACACACACTCACTCATCTCACACGAGACCTGGGACAGTTCCCTCTTTCCGCTTGCTTGTACACCCTACCTACAGGCACCTTGGTGCAGGATAATACAAAACCTTCTTGTGTCCTTCTTGCACACCATCCGGGGTTGGAAGCACGCACGTAAATTCACTCGTTGGTACTAGGACCACTAGTTTTAGCACCGGCAGTTGGCGCGCCGGTAGGGGCACTTTGTGCGTGCTTTTTCGCTTTCCTTCTCGACAAAACTGCGGAATGGGCAACGACATTTCGGGCGGATTCCCGGCCACGACTCCACTCCATGCAACTGGGCGGGGACCCCGATCCGGTTTGGTGAGCTCGAGTTCGTGTCGGTGGAGTCGATGCGACATGGAACTTCTCCGGCCTGAGTCCGGGGACCTCGACCCGGGCTCCGGTGGACCACTTGCCCGGCCCGTCGCGAGGCGCCGCGGGCGCTGCGTTCCGCCAGCGCGACGGACGCACCACGACGCCCGGCGATGCGGAGGAGGACCTTTGCGGTGTTGTGGCGCGGCAGCGCCGCCGCCTTCGCCACCACGCCCGGCCATTTGGCCTGATCAACGCTGCCGCCACGTGCGCGGCGTACGTCTCCACCGTCATGGGAGCCGGAAGAGGCGTCCACGCCGTCGGCTGGCGCTCACGGGGCGCCTCGGCTGGACGGGCCCCGACGGATCCATCCACGCCACGGGAGTACACGGTTAGGCGGGGAGGAGCAGCGGCGCCACCGCGGCGGCGCTACATCCACCCGATCCGGCGCTACCTCGAGGACACGGAGCCTGGGGGTTCCTTCCGGAGCATGCCTTCGCTTTCGGCTACCCCGCTCGACTCCCCGGGCGACATATGCGATCCGACTCGTGAATGCTTTCACGTGGAGATCGGTGAGCTTCGGCGTGGCGGCAACGGCGACGGCGGGCGACAGGGCCGTGATCCCAGGCCGCCGCGGGAGCGACTCCGGCGGGACGCAACCCCCGAGGACCTAACACATCCCGGCCTCCAGGCCGGGGGCCACAACTCCGGCACATGCGGGGCCTCCGGGACCGCGAAACCGGCTACCCGGGAGGCACCGGCGTCCCGCTATCGAGAGCGGATTCAGGAGCTTGGGGACAGGCTCGAGCGCGACCGTCGCCTGTTACGGCAGGAGATAGAAGCGCACGCAGCATGCCCACCCGCGGCACGCAATCCTAGTCCTGCCGCTCGCCGCGACGCTGACGCCAAATGAAGGATCGCCAACGATGAGGGTGGAGAGCGTCCCCCCATCTTCCCACGTGCAAGTCATAACGTCGCGGCGGCTGCCCTCCTCGTTCGGTCGATGCCAGAACCATCGACCCGGAGGGACGACGGATTCGAGATGATCTACGAGATTATCTCGGAGACCGCCGGCCGCCCGCAGCGGAGCTCGGGCCTCCCCGGCATCGGACATTTGAGGGATGAGTGAGGATGAAGCGCCCGCGACGCGACGCGAGAAGCTTCGGTCCATCAGGACCCATCGCGGAGGCCGATCCGCGAGCGTCTTGGGACGACCGCGGCAGCATCGACGATGGTGGCGCACGCAACGTCATCAACAACGCCCCAAAAAGAAGCCGGAGCCCGGGCGGATGCGACCGCCGGCCGCGCTTGAGGCGGAAGGCGCGATAGCGGCGAGGACCGCGACGATGCCGATCCCTCCGGGGCGGCGCTCGCCCGGCCGGGAGATCCGCTAGGCGGTTCCCTTTCGGTTTCGACGACCGGCCAATCTTGCCAAATACTCGGGAGAAACGAACCCGAGGTTTGGCTCAACGATCACTGCTTTGGCATGCCCGGCTTGGCGGGCGGGCGATGACCCGGCTTATCATCCGCAACCTTCCGCTGCACAGGTGATTCGGCACGCGCTTGGCTGGAGCATCTTCCGCCCGCACAATCCGCGACCGGTCCGAGCTAGTCGGGTCTTTGTGGGAAATTTCCGGGCACATACGTGCGCCGGGGGTCGTGGGATCTCTCGCAGCTGCCGCCGAGAGAGGCCTGACGAGGCGCTACGTGACTTCATCAGGCGCTTCTCGAAGAAGTGCACGGAGCTGCCCAACGTGGCGGCACTGCCATCATCAGTGCATTCCTTGGCGGCCACGACCTCCAAGGAGCTCGTCCATGAGTTGGGCCGGAAGATGCCAACCACCGCCAACGAGCTGTTCGAGGTGGCGGCGAACTTCGCCTCCGGCGAGGCGGGGGGCGGTGGGAGCGATTTTCTGCGACGTCGGCGGCAAAGGGAAGCGGAAGGAGGACAATGCCGAGGGTGAGGCAATCCACGGCCCAGAAAAAAAACAAAAGAACAAGCACAAAGGGAAGAAGGGCAAGAAAGAGGTGGACTCAGGGGCGATATCGTCGCCACGGTGATCGCAAGACCCCTCGAGGCCTCAGGGCCCGGGGCCTTCGACGACATGCTCAAAAAGCCCCTGCCCTTTCCACAAATTCCCCGTCAAGCACACTATGGGGGAGTGCGACTTGGCTTGTCGCTTCTATCGAAGCTTCCCCCACGAGGACAAGAAGAAGAAGGAGGGGGAAAACAAAGGCGAGGAGTTCCACGAGGTCCATGGCGTTTTCATGGTCATCGGGGGGGGCCGGCAAACCTCACCCAGCGCGCCGGATCAAGCGCGGCGTCGAGAGATATTCTCGGTGCACCCGCCCTCCCGCAGTACCTGCCGTGGTCCGCCCGACGCCATCACCTTCAGCATCGGCGACCACCGCTCTACGTGCCAAAGCCGGGCGGTACCGCTCGTGGTCGACCCCATTGTCGACAACGTGCGGCTCACCAAGGTGCTGATGGATGGCGGAAGTGCCCTTAACATCCTCTACTCGAAACCCTCGGCTTGTTGGGGATAGGCGCTCACGACTTCGGCCCGAGTAGCTCTCCCTTTCAGGGCGTAGTGCCGGGTAGACGCGCCTGGCCTCGGGCTGATCGACCTCCCGGTCTGCTTTTGGGACGCCATCGAACTTTCGCAAAGAAGTCATCACCTTCGGCGTGGTTGACTTTCGAGGAACCTATCACGGAATCCTCGGACGACCCGCGTATGCGAAGTTCATGGCCGTCCCCAACTACACTTACCTTCTCCTCAAGATGCCGGGCCCTAATGGCGTCATCACCGTTGGCTCCTCCTACGAACACGCGTTCAACTGCGACGTCGAGGCTGTCGAGCACGCTGAGGCTGTGGCGATCTCCGAGGCCCTCGACACCAAGCGTCACGCCGGCGCATTCGAGCCATCCGACGGAGTGAAGGAGGTCCCGCTGGACCCCGCCTCTCCATCTGGCAAGGCGGTGAAGATCTGCGCTTCCCTCGACCCGTAATAGGAAGTTGTGCTCGTCGACTTCCTCCGCGCAAACGTCGACATCTTTGCGTGGAGCCCCTCGGACATGCCGGGCATTCCGAGGGAAGTCGCCGAGCACTCCCTTGACATCGGGGCCGGGTCAAGCCGGTGAAACAGCGTCTGCGCCCGATTTGACGAGGAGAAGCCGAGGGCCATTGGCGAGGAGGTGAACAAGCTTTTGGCGGCCGGGTTCATCAAGGAGGTGTTCCACCACGAGTGGTTATCTAACCTGTATTGGTTAGGAAAAGAGTGGGAAATGGAGGATGTGTGTAGATTACATTAATCTAAATAAAGCATGTCCGAAAGTCCCTTTTCCCTTACCACGTATCGATCAGATAGTCGACTCCACTTCGGGGTGTGAGCTCTTATCCTTCCTTGACGCCTATTCCGGCTACCACCAAATCAAGATGAAGGAGTCCGACCAGCTCGCGACTTCCTTCATCACCCCTTTCGGTATGTCTTTGCTACGTGGCGATGCCGCCGGGCTCGAGGAACGCGAGGGGCCACGTATCGGCGGTGCATGCTGGGCGTTTTCGGAGACCACATCGGTGAAACCGTAGAAGCCTACGTCGACGACATCGTGGTCAAGACCAAGGAGGCCGCCAACCTCATCTCTGACCTTGAGGTCGCATTTCAGTGTCTCAAGGCCAAGAGCGTCAAGCTCAACCCCGAGAAATGCGTCTTCGGGGTCCCCCGAGGCATGCTCCTTGGGTTCATCGTCTCCAAGCGCGGCATCGAGCCCAACCCGGAGAAGGTAACTGCGGTAACGAGCATGGGGCCGATCGAGGACCTGAAGGGTGTGCGGCGAGTCATGGGCTGTTTGGCGTCTCTAAGCCGCTTCATCTCACGGCTCGGCGAAAGGGCCTGCCCTCTATCGCCTCCTAAGAAAGTCCGGCGCTTCTCTGGACCTCCGAGGCCCGGGAGGCCCTCGACAAGCTCAAAGCCGCCCTCACCGGGGCCCCGATCCTCGTCCCGCTAGCCGAAGGGGGCCCCCCTCCTCTGTACGTTCTTTGCAACAACGCAGGTAGTCGTGCGGACCATCGTCGTCGAGGGCGGGAGGAGGGCCACACCTGCCGGTCCAGAGGCCGGTTTACTTCATCGGCGAGGTGTTGTCCGAGACCAAGATCCGCTACCCGCAGATCAAAAACTGCTCTACGCGGTGGTCACGACCGGCGCAAGCTCCGACACTACTTCGACGCTCACCCCGTGGCGGTGGTCTCCTCCTTCCCGTTGGGGGAGATCCTCCAAAATCGGGAAGTCTCGGGCGGGTCGCCAAGTGGTCCGTTGAGCTCATGGGGAAACCCTCTCCTCCCGCGCCAAGGAAGGCTATCAAGTCTCAAGTCTTGGGCGACTTCATCGCCCGAGTGGACCGATACTCAGCTACCACCGCCCCGGCTCGGTGGAATGCTGGATAATGTACCGACGGGTCCACGATGAAGGCTGGGCCGGCGGCCTCCTCTTTTTGTCTCCCCCTCGGGGTGCACATGCGACACGTAATCCGCCTTCACTTCCCGGCGTCAAACAACATGGCGGAGTACGAGGGCCTACTCAACGGGTTGAAGATCGCCATCGAACTCGGCATCGGGCGCCTTGATGTCAGGGGACTCGCGGCTTGTCATCGACCAGGTCATGAAAGACTCAAGCTGCCCACGACCCCAAGATGGACGCGTCTTTGCAAGGCGGTGCGCGCCCTGGAAGACAAGTTCGAGGGCCTTGAGCTCAACCACGTCGTCCGCAGGTACAACGAGGCTGCCGACGAGCTCGCCAAGATCGCCCATTTGGAAGAGCCCCTGGTTCCCCCGGCGTCTTCACGAGGGACCTCACGGCTCCCTCCATCGGACTCGGCGAGCAGGGGAGGAGGCCACGGAGAATCGCTCGACCCCCTCGGGGCTGGGGGGAGATGTCCAAGGTCACCTCTGCGGCCGAGGCCCCCGGGGTCATGGGGATCGGCCAGGGGAGGATCGGGAAGCCGACCCCAAGCCGGTTTGGAGAAAGCCATACCTCGATTGGATCGTTCGGGGGAACCCTCCCCGAGGACTCAATCAAGCCCGACGCATCGCGAGAAGAGCAAAGTCCTTCGTCATCATCGAGGGACGACCTCTACAAACGAAGCCCCTCGGGGTCCTGCAGCGATGCGTCACGGTCGAGGATGGCCTTTGCCCGGTTCGCAAAATCCACGCCCGGGGTGTGTGGCCACCACGCCGCTCCCCGCTCCCTCGTCGGCGGTGCTTTCCGGAGGGGGCTTTACTGGCCAATCATGTCGGCCGACGCCACCGAGGTAATGCACCTGCGCGGGGTGCCAGTACTACGCTCGTCAGACGCACCTACCGGCTCAGGCACTCCAGACCATCCCGATCACATGGCCCTTCGCCGTGTGGGGTTTGGACTTAGTAGGACCTCTCAAGAAAGCGCCTGGGGGCTTCACCCATTTGCTTGTCGCCATCGACAAGTTCTCCAAGTGGATCGAGGCGCGCCCCGTCACCAACATTCGATCCGAGCAGGCGGTGCTCTTCTTCACCGACATCATCCACCGCTTTGGAGTCCCGAACTCTATCATCACCGACCACGGCACCCGGTTCACGGGGCGAAGTTTAGAAACTTCTGCGACAACCACGGATACGCATTGTCCGGTCCCCGGTCGCGCACCCACGGACGAAGCGGGCAGGTGGAGCGGGCCAGCGGGATGATACTGCAAGGGCTCAAGCCTCGGATCTTCAACAAGCTCGACAAGTTCGGCAAAAAAGGTGGCTCGAGGGAGCCCCCTCGGTCCTCTGGAGCCTCGGGGACGACAACGAGCCGAGCCACGGGGTTCACGCCTTTCTTCTGGTATACGGCTCCGAGGCCGTCCTCCCCACCGACTTGGAATTTGGCTCTCCGAGGCTCAAGTCCTATGAGGAGTGGCGCAACCCGGTGGGCTCGGGAGAACTTCGCTGGATATGCTTGACGAGGCCGGGGGACGCTACCCTCCTACACTCGGCAAGATACCGGCGGTCCCTCCGACGCTACCACGATCGACAGGTCCGAGCCGGAGACCTCAAGGAAGGCGTCCGGTGCTCCGTCTCCGCCAAGACAACGGGGGACGCCACAAGCTCACGCCGCCTTGGGAAGGACCCTTCATCGTCGCCGAGAAGTCCTCAAGCCGGCACGCGTACAAGCTCGCCAATGAGGACGGAGAAGTCCTCAACAACGCTTGGAACATTCAACGGCCTACGTCGCTTCTACCCTTAAGTTTCCAAGCTCTCACTTATAGTTGTACTCCATGTTTCTCAAAAGGAGAATGGAAAACACTTTTACAATTTTCTCGCAAATGAGAAACATGTCCGAGGCCCCTCGGGGGCTGAGGACCTCAACTATACTTATACCGCCTCGAGCACGAGCGAGACTCGGTTTTGACCCCGTCAAAGCCGAGCCTCCCTCGGGGGCTAAACGGGGGGAACTCCCTCCCGAAAGGCACTCTGCAGGCGCACTTTTTTTGTCGGTCGTTTTTGAACATTTTCGTGTTACAAATCTCGAACGCTTGGAAGAAGGGTAACGGAGGGATTACTCCGAAACCTAAGGCTGGTTGAGCTACGGAGTTGCTTACGCCCATGCGCTACGACACTCCTACTCGCTGCCATAGGACGAGGTACCTCATGCTTTGAGGAAGGGCTGCTCCAAACGTCAAGGACGGGAAAGCCACGAGGCCGCCCACGCCCCAGTGCTAGGGTGCCTGCAGCTTAACCACCTTTGACTAAGGACTCTGTGTCCTGCAAGGGCCCTAATCTAAGTACGAGGCGAGAATCAAAAGGCACGAAAAGTAAACAGAAAACGAGAAAACAAATCATAAGGCCTCATCGGGCCCACGGTACTTGTCAAACAAACAGAATAACAAAAAGCTAATCAAGTTTTTTTACATGGGCACGCTCGGCCCAACATGCAGACCTCACTAGGGGCGTTCGACCCCCCCTCCTCCCCGGTAGCGGCATCCATGGCGTCGGTGGCGTCGGCTCCTTCGGCGGCGTTAGGGAGGATCGCCGTCTGGAAGTGCCCGACCAGCGCGTCGTGGCCCCCCCGGCCCCGAAGCGGCTCGTCGAACACCTCCCTCTCGCGACCCTCCCTCGTCCTCGGTGACGACGAGCCCCTCGGAAACTTTGGGGAGGTCGAGGTCGTAGTGGGGGAGAGGGTCATCGCCAAGGTGTGCGACACGCCGGTCGAAGGCCGCCTGAAGGGCGGCGTGGGCGCAGCGCTTCCACCCGTCTGGGCAACGCCTCGGGCGGCCCGGTGGGCTTCTTTGCCCGGACTCGCCCGCCCTCGCCAGCTGTGCAAATGGCTCCGACCTTCTCCTTGGGGGCCTCGAGCTCGCCTGCGCCGAGGAATAGGCCGTCACGCACCTGCCACTTGAGGTCCGCCGCTTGCTCGGCGACTTCCTCCTCGGCTCTGCATCCGCCCGGTCGACCTTGGAGCTAGGATGCAAGGATGCGCCCGCCCAAAAACGACAAAGACTTACCTTCCGTCCGCACCACCTCCTCCGCCCATTTGCTAGAGCTGGATGGCCTCATTCGGCGCTTGCCCAAGCTCGGCCCGCACCATGGTGACATCGTTGACAAAAAGCTGGTGATCGGTGTCCATATTCACCGGGTTCTCTGTCAAGGTCCCGATGGTGCGGAGGCCTCGGCAGCGCCGTCCTCATCGCCTCCTTCTTCGGGCGGAGCTTGTCGAGCTCCTCGTTCGAGCAGCCAGCTCGGTCTTGTGACCTGGTTTGCCTCCCTGTCGTTGGAGATGGAGCGCCTCGTCGAGGCCGGACTGAACAGGAGAAACTCGATTAACTCTGATTTCTCCGGGACGCCACCGCCCAGTCCTATAACGGTCGGGGCCAACGGATTAGCCGCCTTTGGGCGCTCATGCCAAGGTAAGGCTTCTACCACAAATATTTGTATTACCTTCATCGGGTCGGGGAGGTCCACGGAGAAGATCGGCGAGAGCAGACAAGCGGAGTTTTTGGCCGACTTCATGTACTTGTCCGCTTTGCTCCCACCGGGTCGACTCAAGGCGTCGTCAAGCACGTCGGCGGCCGGTCCTCCGGGTCCCGCGGTCCGACCCGGACAATACGCGACGACACGTTTCTGGCTGGAGGACCCCTTGGCGGGCGCGCCGGATCGACGACCCCATACGGTTGCCGCTGAGGAGGTAGCATCCGCGGCGACCACCTCTTTCCCCTGCGCGGGGTGGTCTCCTACGAGGAGGGAGATCTCCACCACCTCTGCGTCGGCGCGGCTTAGGGGCGGAAGCGGGCGCTCGCTCCTCCATGACCATGTCGCCCGGTGGCCGTCGGGCGGGGCGCCGTCGCGGCTTCGCGACGGGCGCCGTCCACGCCTCCCAGCCAGCGCGCCGCCAAGGCCTCCGCGCGGGCGCTTTGCGCCCCGTCACACGGGCGGAGGGGTGGCTCCATGGCCGAGGGCGCCTCGATTACCGCTTCCTCGGTCGCCGGCGCCACCACCCGAGGGGCAGCGGTGGCGCTCGCCGTCTTGGCCTGTAGCCTCAGCTGCTTGCGCGAGCAAGCGGGGCCGGGGCGGGGCCGTCTTGCGCTTTCTTTGCGTAGCAAGAAGAGTGAGTCTTCAAAAAAAAAAAAGAAAAGAAAGAAGAGCGGCGGAAGACTAAAAGGACAGACACCTACACGGCGACCGGCGGTTGAAACGACCGGCTCACGAAGCCGTGCTCATTGGGGCTCGGACTGAGGTGTCCTCGGCCCTTCGCGACTCCGGGGGTCACGGGCACGAGGCCCAGCCCCCCGGCGCCTCCACCTCACCCTCGGCGGTCCTCCCCGCCGCCTCGGGCCGTTCGAGGGCAGGACCGAGTCGCCCCGAGCCCGGGGCGGCGGCGTGGGATGACTCGGGGAGGGGGCCTCGCTCCTCCCGGCGAGTCACGTCTCTCCGGCCACCTCGGCTGAAGCCTCGGCGGAGTGAGGCGGGGGGCGGTGTCCTTCAGCGGCCCACGGCGCCCCTCCCCTTTCTCCGCAGGGGGCGTGCGGCCAAGCCAAAAAGCTGTAGTCCTCCTCCTCCTCCTCGTCATCCTCATCATCGTCATCGGCGCCGGTAGTGTCGAGGGCGTCGGCTCCCGGGAGCCCCTCGTCCTCTTCTTTGGCGCCTCCCGCTTCTCGAGGCGCACTTCTCGCCCTCCTTGCGGATGTTCGGTCCTTCTTCTTCTCCTTCTTCTTCTTCTCCTTCCTCCTGCTCCGCCCCGCGATGGCCTTGTTAGCCTCCTTCACCGCGAGAGGCGGGAGGCTTCGACGCTCTCAACTTCCCGGCCGGTCCCTACGAGGAAAAGAACAAGGTGAGGCTAAAAGGGGAGATGCGAGCATCAACGATACAAGCACAATCAAAGGAACTCACCACGGAGATGGCGTCGGGTGGGGCGCATCGCGACCTGCAGAGGAGGGAAGGGTCGGTCACCGTCGCCGCCTCCTTCGTCCGCTCGACAACCTCGTCGAACTTCGAGGTCGACGGACGACATCCTCGTCCCAGCCCGGGGGCTCCTTTCTGCATGTCGAGCAGGGAAAAGCCGCCTCGACATGAGGGGCGGGACTCGCCGTTGGTGGAAGGCGGCGATGACGACCGGCGCATCCAACCCCTGCAGGTCAGCATCTTCAAGGCCGGAACACCTTCTTCAGCGGAGTGGTCTTCTCCTCGATGATCTCCTCCCTCCACCTTGCGGGCTCCGCCTCAAACACCTTCGGTGGCGGGCAGGTGACGGAAGTCGTTCGGAGATAGAACCACTTCGGCGCCCGGCCGCGGTTGGAGGAGGCGAGCCTCGTCGGGATGTAGGAGTCCCGGTGGCGATTCGCTGACTGCGGTATGCAGCTCCCGGCGCAGACGGGCATCCTCTTCCCCCTTACCGGCGCCCTTGAAGTAGGGCGCCCTCGAAGAAATAGAGCCGAGATCGGTGGGTCTCGACTCCGAGGTATCCCTCGCACAAGGCGGCGAACACCGCCCGGATGCGTGATGGAGTTGGGGTTGAGGTTCTGCAGCTCCGGGCCGTAGTACTCGAGGATGGCCCTCAAGAACCGGCCCACCGGCATCCCGAACCCGTTCTCATGGAACGTCGTGAAGCTCACGACGTACCCGGAGGCGGGTGCGGGGGACAGTGGTCGGCCGGGCGGAACAATCCACTCCGGGCGAGGCCTGGTCGGCGCAGGGGCGGAGAAGCCCCTTCCCCACGGCGTCGTCGGCTCCGGCGGCGTCACGGAGCTCGTTTCCCACTCCTCCGCGCCCGGCGATCTCGGGCCTCGGCGCCATGGCGATGGTGGGCTAGGGCAGATGCGGTGGTTTTTCTCCCTTCTCGCTCCCGTTCCCTCTCGGCGGCCAGTTGCGAGATGGCGGCGGCGGAGGAAACGAAGGCGCAAGGGTGAGGAAGGCGAGAAGAAACCAGACGGCCGCCCACACCGGGTATTTATACCCAAAAACCCCGGTCGGTTCACCTACCCGCATTTAATGCATGGCGCCGGGATTTCCCACTCGAGTACGTCGCGCCGCACGGAGACCCAGGCGCCGGCGCCGGGCGGCCACAGCCACACGGCCCCGCGGCGACTCACGCCGCGATGCAGAATTTTTTCTCCACATAAAATCCCGGCATGCGGAACCGGGGGAATGGCGCGGGCGCTTTCGATGGCAGCCGCGGCGCCGCACATCACATCCCTGTGGGGCCTCTGCAAGCACGCGCCGCGGCGGCGCCACGGACGGAGAAAGGTGGGGCCCGCCACGGCTTCGCGCGGCGCTCCACATCCAGCGGCGACCACGAAAAGGCGCGCCCACGTCCCCCCGGCGGGGGTGTTCACACCAAGCGCTTCCTTCCCCAGGAAGGAGGCAGGCGACGGCCCATTACGGTCCAGTGCGAAAGCTGGCCCATCTCGGGGTTCGACGGCTCCCTCGGGACAGCAGAGTCGGGGCAGCTCGGGACGGCCTCATACACGGCATAGCCTGCAAGGCGAGTAGGGGCCGTCCTTGTAGCATCCGAGGCCGGCCACGGCACCACGAGAAAGGGGATCCCGCGTGGGAGAGCACCGAGCCCTCGGGACCCGGCGGGGACGGGACCCGAGCCCCGCCTCGAGGGACACTTTGTGCGAGCTCTTATGAAAGCAGCGCCTCGGGCCCAGCCAACCCCTAACGAGGGGCACAGGCGTTTCACTTGGATCCTCCCGCTAACAGCTCACACGGATCTAGTTGCGTGTGACACTCGTCACCGACGGCGTGACAAAATCCACCCTCCTCCTTGCGGAAAGGATGCGCGAGGCGTTCACGAAGCTAACGGCCAAGTACCTCGTGGCGCCCACGCGCCGAGCAGGGGCTCGGGCTATCCCGGCCACGGCCGGCGGGTAGGGAAAGCGTCATCTAACCACGCGTCATGCCCCGGACGAGCCGACGGGCCCGGGGACTTGGCAAGCAGCAGAAACACTCGACTGGAAACATGTGAGCCCTCGGAGAAGCACCCACACTCCTCAGGGGCCTCGGGGGCTACACCCGGCGTGTGCGCTCATGGCGCCCCACCGGAGAAACAGTCTCTAAGGTGGCGAGAACACCCTCACCAAGCACGTACAATCCCTCGAAGGATCACTCACGCCCCTCCCGAGGCCTCGGGGGGCTACACCCCAGGAGTGCGCTCGCGCACCCGGCGTAGGGAACGCCTAGAGCATCTAACAGCTAGCCCGGCATGAACTAGACTAAGAAGCACGACCTCGGCCTCGAACGAGTGTTCCCACTCCTTCGGAGGCTCGGGGGCTCTTGTCGGGGACAAATTAAGGGCCCTCCTAACAATTAGGCCCAAGAAACGCAAAAACTAGGCCACACGGTAACAAAACACGGCTGCCAAGGCCCAACAAGACCTGCGCACTAACACCACCGAGCCCACATTGCGGGGACTTCAAGCAAACGCTAGCTTTCCGCCCATCCAAGCCTCCTTCATCAAGGCCTCGGACGAGTTCCTGTTTTCCGCCTCGCCCGAGCCTCCCCGTAGAGGCCTCGGACGGGCGTCCGCTTTCCGACTCGCCCGAGCCTCTCAGCAGAGGCCTCGGGCGGCGTCCGCCTTCCGTCCCGACCTAGCCCTCCCTGCCGAGGCCTCGGACGGGCACTAACACTCCGCCTCGCCCGAGGCCTCCCTGCAGCGGCCTCGGACGAGTTCCGCCTTCCGTCCCGGCCGAGCCCCCGCGCTAAGGCCTCGGGCGACACGCCCGCATCACTGGTCAGGCCTGACCAGCGACTTGGCGTATATCTACCGCCCGTCTTCCCCACAGGTCGGTGCCGACGCTAGCCTTGGCCTGGGGATGGGAGCCGCCAAATCACCACTCTGCAAGCGCTCACGATTACGCAATCCCTACATTGGCGGCCATGCCTGCCACCGTAGAGGCGACATGATGACTAATTAACCCCTGAAACAGGTCCCATCACGGGAAGTCAAATACGGAGCATGCCGCATCCCGGGCGGGGAGCACGGCGCCACCCACGCACGGCGGCCGAGTCTTCCCGGTGCCCCGGCCCACTTTGTGCACCCAGGCTTCGAGCCGGGGCAGACGAAGATGGCCCCGCAGACGCTGTATCTCTCGTCGGCCACGCCCGTATACGACAACGATGCCGCGGCCCTCGGGAGCCCGGACCGGGAGTGAGTCAAAGCTACAAGCGAGGCCACGGTACACTGGGCACGCTCATCATGACGCCCACGCCGACCCCTGCGGCAGAGGCGGGCACGCCCCTCCTTCACCAAGAACGAGGAGCCGACTCACGGGACGGCGCCCGCCATCGGCTGAGGCGGGCGCCGTGCAAAGACAAAACCGCCGCCCTCACCGGGGCCTCGGCACAAGGAGAGAGGGAGCCCCTAGGCCTCGGCAGGATGAGGCGGCGCCCACCGCCGTCTTTCCTATTCAAAACATCTTTGTAGTAAAGCCCGTCCCTCCCCTTCCCGGCTATAAAAGGGGGGACGGGGTCCTTCCGAGGGGACAGGTGAATCCGAGGAAGCAAATCGAGCAATCTCCTTGGCAAACAAATACACACACTCACTCATCTCACACGAGACTTGGGACAGTTCCCTCTCTCCGCTTGCTTGTACACCCTACCTACAGGCACTTTGGTGCAGGATAATACAAAACCTTCTTGTGTCCTTCTTGCACACCATCCAGGGTTGGGAGCACGCACGTAAATTCACTCGTTGGTACTAGGACCACTAGTTTTAGCACCGACAGTATGTTTTTACCAATGCTTCAAACTCTTCCGGTGATCTTAGCCTTGATGCTTGCACGATGTGGAGTGAATTCAAGCATCGAGAATTCTAGTATTGGGAAAAGAACATATCTCGGTGTTTGCTCTAGGAGTGAAGTACATAGCTCCACTTAAAAGTGCCATAGAAAGATGAGAGAGGTTACGAGGCGCAAGAATAAAATGATATTTAATTCAACAGTTAAGTATCATTGGTCACTATAGCTCAAATGAAAAATGAAGCATCGGCATAAGATGATATCAGAATATTTTTTTCAGCACCGGAGCACACTGTGGCTAGTCTAAGGAAGCAATAGCACAGTTAGGTGGTGAGGGGTGCCACTAACCACAAGCAAAAAGGGAGCCCATTGGGCGAGGACATTTGTTCTCTGGTGGGCCCTACTAATGATAGGAAGGAAGAAGGATCGGAGCACAAAGACAGTGTGATGGGAGGGGCGGGAAGCCAATGCTGACTCATTGCAGTGATACTCTAAATATGTGTGCCAAAAAGAGGTGAATTACAGTTATTTGAGCAGCAGAAGATCTATAGGCCCTATGATTCTAATTAGAATGATTTTGAGGCTAAATGTCTTTCATTAGAGAACTAGCATGGTTCTACTGTAATGAAGTTTTGAAATTAGCTGTGAAAGTGTAGCATTGCCAAATCAGAGCGAGTCGAATCATGCGTTATATATTTTGAAAAGAATTGAGTAAGAAGGATAGTTTGACGGACCAGTATCATAGCCGAAGAGGAGGCCACCGATGCCGGCGGAGAAGGCTAGGCGAAGTATGAAAGGCTGCTTTGACGTCAGGTAGAGCAAGTCCCTGAACTCGGTGCTCTCTGCTTTGTGGATGCCACCTTCCATGCTGTGCGGCGCAGATTAGAAAACCTGAAAATAATAAATTGTGGCAATAGACATGAAGAACGGAGAGCAGTTTCTAAATACAATCTTGTTTTCTTTCAAATATACATAAACTGAAGCAACTCATGCACTTAAAGAATTCAAAAAAGTTACAAAACTCTATTTTCTAAATGTTCCGACATATCGACAAAGCCAGACAAATTGCAGAAAATGTTGTTTCCCTCCGTTTCCTTGTACAGACTAACAAGAATGTTAGCTACAGATTTAAACTAATTTGTCATGTTGAAATATATTAATATCATATTGATAATGTCTCCATTTATTATTTGAACTCATAGATGCCTCTTAATTAGCTACAGAAAATATAGTTTCAAACTAATTTGCCATGTTGCATCGTCAAAGACGACCTAAATTCTCTCGCTTACCTTTGCTGTGAAGCAGAGGAAGGCTTTTCTCCTGGAATTCACCTTGATCGCCAGCTTCTGCAATATTCTCCTGACGGCGTCAGCACGATGGACCGGCGACTGATGATTGGTTGTTGCCGCCGTGGGTGGCCCCGGATTCGAATCCGCAGCTCCGTTGGGTCGTCGAGAATGGACCGGGAATTCAACGCGAGAGGCATCAGGAACCAGCGTTGTCACCGGTCTCCTGCACAAGTAGTAGATCAGCTTTTAGGAGCCAGCGCTATCGGTCTACCAGGCGCATGTCGTGCTTGCCAAATTTAGGACGACATGGATCCTACTTCCGGGCCGGGCATTGTGCATAAACTAGTGGAGAGCTACCTACTGATGTCTGTGAAGTCTGGACTGCATTGATGCATACGTGGAGCGCTAAGGCAGATCGAGGAGACATGAACAACAAACAACACCCCACCCCGCTCCTAGTCCTCACACTTTTTTATTTTAAGATCTGTTACCGGCTTTCATTAATAAGTGAAGATGGATATTTACAAGAGTTTTATAGTAAAAACAAAACACCATTATATTTTGCGTGGAGTTCAGACAACCTGAACTCCAAGCCACCCTGAGCTCCCAACTTTAAATTACATTGTAAAAAATTCCCCACCCTCTCCTACTACTATTGAGGTTGATGGCAGCATGGTACCCTCCTGCTCTTCAGGTGTCGCTCGCCTTGACAACAATGTCTAAAGCCCTTTGTTTCCCACAAGAGCCTAGACCGCTGCCTCATCATATATTAGGTTCAGGAGCTGTGGCACCGATTTGCATTCATTCATGAAAATGCGTATGTTCCTTTCACACCAAATTTCCCAACAACTAGCATCACCAAGGTATTTGAGCCTTTTCTTGAGATGGTCCGTGTGGCCGCTGATGCTAGATTGGAGAACCAGGCTTCGAGATTTGCTTCCCCTTCCCAATTGCTTGGTGAGAGGTGAGGTGCACCTGCCCATATAGCAACTCTAGCCCAAATTGCTCGAAAAACAGGACACTCCAGGAATAGATGTGCAGCAGTTTCCAGATTGTAATAACAGAGTTGACAGAAGTACTCATTTGGCCATTGTCGCAACAGCAAACGCGCTGCTGTCCAGATCTTGTTTTGCTTCAGCAGCCAGATGAAAAACCTGCACTTTGGCGGCGCCCTGGTCTTCCGGATGAGGTCTGATGTTACATCCTTTGTCAACCCAGCGAACTGAATATTACAAGCGGACTTCGCTGAATACTGGTCGTACGATGTTAGGAGCCAGACAATGCGGTCATGTCGTTCCTCATGAAGCTCAATGCCCTCCAGCCTTTCCCAGAGCTCTAGGAAATCACTGATGATCTGTTGTGTCATGTTGTGATCCACATCCTTGATCCACGCATTCTGTTTCAGTGCCTCTGCCACCGAATGGTTCTTCCTTCAACTGTGCTTGTACAGAGCTAGGAAGAGGTCTGCCGGTACCTCTCCACCCCAACCATCTTGAATTCCAGAAGGATGCTTTGCAGCCGTTACCCAGGATGACAATGGTTGCTGCATTAAAAAGTTGTGTATCCGTCTTATCAATAGGCAATGGCAGGTCCTTCCAACCAGTCCTCACACCCTAGGCACCCCTTTGTTGGCACCATTTGGATTTTATCCCTTTTAGATGATTAAAATTTTAATACGTCATCAAAATATCAAGAGACGATAGGCACAACCATTTTATTAAGTTAGCAAATCAAACATGGAAAAAAGTCAAGAATTGTGGACACATGAGAGATCCCAAATGGCCCCTTCTGGCTTAATTTGTCCTCTTTGCAACTTCAATTGATCATTTTGAACCATTTTTTTTAAAAAAAATAACCACTCTTGGACAAAGAAAATGTAGTTATTTAGTTGAACATATCTTCCAAATTTAGGGGCCTTGCATTGCCTGAAAGAGTTACGAAAAAAAATAGATGGAAGGAAAAAGAAGTTGGAAATTTGGGGTTCCTTGTAAGCAATGCACGACTAGCAATCGTGATGTGGCAATGTGGTTTCTAGTGAGGAAAGGACCTCTAGCAGCAATTGTGCATCCTCTAGGCTCCAACAAATGCTTATATGGATTGAAGCATAGGGCATTAGCTAATATAAGCACAACATCAAGCAGAAGCACTTGAGTTCCAACACAAACAAATATTCCCTTGGATGGGTGCTTAGAAACTTACAGTGGATTGCATGGGCCAGCATGCTTGACCTTTTCGATCCATGGGCGCTCGGATGCGTGGATATGAAACCACTGCACCCCCACGGCCCATTTTTGTTTTCATCTCTATCCTCTCACCTATATAAACATCTCAACGCCCCAACCCTAAATTATTTTCCAAGTCCCCGCCACCATCTCGTCATCCACTATCCACTTACCTTCTTGATTTCGATCACATCGACAGCAAATCACACCCGCCTTTGCCTACTTTCCTTGTTTGTCCAAGTTATCCCTTTTAGCCTTGCGCTACCCGTCTTAAATTGAATTGTTGCACTTACATATTGAATCACCTAGGTGCCATCGAGAATCTTATTTTAGAGCTAGGGAAAGTGAATCCCCTATTCCCCCCCCAAAAAAAGTGTCTTGATTAGATCTTGATTCCTTAAACTAGTGTGAAAGTTTTTAGAGAGTTTACATGCATAGTTTTTTCACAATTTTGTACTAATAAGTTGCATAATCATACAATCCTAGCTCATCAGAGGGATTTCAATAGTCTAAAAGCTCATTAGAGGGATTTCAATAGTCTAAAAGCTAGTTCTGCTAGCACTATCCATCAAGAACTAGAGATAGGAGGTATCAAGGCTAATCATTTTGAGCTATATGGGATATATATGAAGAGCGAGGAGCCCAACAAAATTCATCCATAGCCACGGGTGGTAGAGGAATGCCAATGCAAAAAGGGGAAAGTAGGATATCAATGACTCTAGGTGTGCATAGTAGCTATAGCGGTCATGTATCTAGCAAGAGCAATGCCATCATTAACAATGGCAGTTGGGTGGTCATGGGATAGGGCTAGCGCTAGATGATAGCAGGATATGTGGGGAAGTAAGGAAATCATAGACATACTTGGTAGTAGATTGTTATGTGCAATGAATCTAACTTCTGTAGTTGGTTTTCATCATTTTTTTGCATTTCTAAAAATGACTCTAGACATTGTTTTGTGCAGAATGGTGAAAAATCATAGCATAGGAGGACGCACCATTAGCTCGCTCCCTGATGATCTCCTCCTTACGATCCTCCTTGGCCTCACCACCATTGAGGCCATTCGCACCTATATCCTCTCTCCCATGTGGCGTGATCTTTGGACACGGCTCCCAGAGCTTAGCTTTCACGATAAAGAAACTAGCACCCTTAATTTGGGCTTCGCCAATCTTGTTGACGCTGCTGTGACGCGGGCCTCTTGAAAGTGCATCTAGCCCTTTAGTGGGTTTTGGATGATTGGATGACAATGCGATTAAAGGACTAATGCTATTGCTAAGTGCCATGCAGGGAATTGTTTATCTCACAGGTATTTGACGCACAGATACAAAGCCAAAATGATGTGTTGTTGTATGATCAATCTAGATCAAATACAAGACAACAATGCAAATGGATTTCATGCTATGGCTTATATATATTGTGAGATATTCATAACTATGATGAAAGCAAGCATATTGGGATTGGTCGTTAAAGACATGTTAAATTGCATATATATATTGGTCTCACATTGGAAACTTGCTAGTATGAAGATTGAAGAAGACGTCAACATAAATGGATATGTACTCTAATTGATGATTCAACACATGATGCGACTTGATGGCTTGAGAAGGTGAAGATAGCAAGGAAAGGCTTCGAGGTACTAAGCAAGGGTGAAGGGCAAGCGATGGCTTGGTGACTGAAGAACCTAGCTAGAGTGAAGAAGAAAGTACTTGCATTCAGTCGAGGTATCAATCAAGTTATGATGGTTGTATTTGTGTGAAGGATCAATATCACAATTGGTAAAAGGATAATGAAAATGACTTGATCCATTTGGAGTAACTCATATCGGATGAATGGAATCAAGTCATATGCTCAAGATGGCTATGCTCAACGAAGAAATATCAATTGGACATGATTGCACCCTCAAGCGATGAAGATCAAAAGCTATGGCAGTGAAGGTGATTGAAGGCAACTCAAGTGGTTCAATTTGATTTTATTTAATGCCTTGAGTTGAATAGGAAAGCCGTACTATTAAGAGGGATGCATCATGTTGATAGATACTATACATAAGTGCTCAAGCCAACCCACGTGAGATTTGAGTGAAAGAGAGCAAGAGAGACTGACTGGCCTGCACTGCCCGTGCATACCGGACGTGTCCGGTATGCATACCGGACGTGTCCGGTATTCTCGGGTTGCGCACGCGCTCATGCTGCTTGCTGTAGCTTGGCCTAGCGGAAGTTCCGGTCCACGACCAGAGGTTCCGCCCGGACCGGAGGTTCCGGTCTGCGACCGGAAGTGATCTCTTGCACGCGACGCTGCGCCCGCCCGCTCGATCGGATGTTCGGTCGAGACCGGAAGTTCCGGTGGATATGTTTTGTGGCAAAGCTCGGGGAGTTCCTTTGCGCTGAGGGGCTCATGGGACGTGTCCGGTATGCATACCGGACGCGTCCGGTATGCCTAACGGCTACTAACGGCTAGTTTTGAATGTTGGGGTATAAATGCCCCCAAGCCTCCACTCGTGCTGGCTGCTGATTCTACTGGTTCCTAAGCCTTCCTAAAGCTTTGCAAACACTCTCCAACCCTCTCTTAGTGTGTGATTGATTCCAATTGCCAAATCCAATTGTGGGTTGAGTGAAATTCAAGATTGAGAGCAAGCCACCTCTTGAGCACTTGTGCATATTGTCAAATCTCGTGATTCGCATTTGTTACTCTTGGATCTTCGGTCCTAGACGGTTGGCGTCGCGGAGACCACCCAAGAGATTGTGGTGTGGCTCGGAAAGTTTGTAACGGTTGATTCCACCGCCGCAAGGGAAGGAATCAAATAGTGGAAAGAGGAAAGGGAGTTGGAAAAGACTCCGGCTAGGGAGACTGCGTGGTCCTCTAGAGTTGAGCTCAAGGAATCGAAGTTTGCAAAGACTTCGACTAGGGGAGACCTTCGTGGTCCTCTAGATCAAGCCAAGCAAAGGGAGTTGAAAAAGACTCCAGCTAGGGTGACTGCGTGGTCCTCGAAAGCTTGATCCTTGGGTCACTCGCAGTTGCCTCAACGGAGAGTAGGACTTGAAGAAGTCCGAACTTCGGTAAAACAAATACCGTGTCTCGAATTCTATTTCATATTGTGTTTGTGATACACTTGCGGTATTCGAGGTTGTCTGCAGGTTCACCGAGCTCCACAGGTCATCTAGAGGTGTCCGTGAATCGGTGCCGAGCTTTGGAATCAAAAAAGGCGCAAGTTTCGGGGGTTCCTCGAGAACCCGTGTATACCGGACACGTCCGGTGTGTATATCGGACGCGTCCGTATTGGCCTCGAGCACCCGAGTCGCCATTATACGCCCCTAACTTTGTGTTGCGGGGTTTTAGCTCGTTGATATATTGTCCTTTGATTATATTCTCTGTGATAATATTGTGAGGGTGGTTTAATTCTCTGATTTGGAGTTTCCATTTCATTTGAAACTCCCATACTAATCGTTTCCGCATTTGAAGGTGTTAATTTTTTAGAAACGCCTATTCACCCCCCCCTCTAGGCGCATCCTCGGTCCTTTCAAGTGGTATCAGAGCTGGGACTCACTAAAAGCTTCACCGCCGTGAGAAAAGGATGTCGACGCCCAAAGGATTGGAGCCCGTGCTTCTTCAAAATGATGGTTCAAACTTTCTATCTTGGTCAATTCATGTACTCAATACTTTTAGAGATATTAGCCCTCTTGTTGAGCGTATTGTGGATGCTAGCATCTCTCTCTCCATAGTTGATTGGTGCAACTATAAAAATTTGACAAACGAAGAGGAGAGATGCGTGCAACTCAATGCTATAGCATGTAATATCATTTTGAGTACATTAAGTACAGAGGTTCTAGATGAGGCGATCTACAATGGACAAGCACCGCCGGAGAGTGCTCATCTCATTTGGATTAGGCTATTTGAGTTGTATGGAAAATCTAAATGTGATGAGTGCTACGTGTGGAGATCAATGGAAAGCTCATCTACCATGTCATATTGCAATAAAGAAGCCTCAAGAAACGAACAACTCACCGAGCCGGAAGTGAATGAGCGAGACTTCGGCCGCACCGCCGCCAGAGCGGCGACCACCGGACGTGTCCCAGTAAATCCACCGGACGTGTCCGGTATGATCGAGGCAAAGAAGAAAAAGAAAGGTGTGTGCAAAGTGCCACTCCAGCTCGATGGTTACCAAGTGATGAGTCACACCAGCTGCATCACTTATGTCTTACGGCCGAGAAAATCAAGAAGAAGCGCATCAAGAAAGATCAAGTGAAGAATCTTGATGAAAATATGAAGATCGCACAAGTAGATGATCAAGTAGCAAGTGATATTGAAATTGAAGACAACTACACTCTTGATCATCTCGGCAACAAGGACAAGCTCATATTCATGAAGATAGTGAAGAAGAATGTGGAGCTAGAAGAGGAGAATGAGAAGCAAGAGCAATCGCTTGAAAAACAAGAAATGTTTCTCATCTCCAAGATGGAAGAACTAAGAGCAATCAATGAAAGGTATAAAAAATTGTCAATTGAGCATGCTTTAGTTACTAACTCCTCTTCTAATGGTTCACAATTAGAAAAAGAAAACATTAAGCTTAAGGCAAGGCTAGATGAACTATCAAGCAAATACAATGTACTACAAGCTAAGTATGTTCATCTCAAGTGCTCACATGAGGAAGTAGTGGAATCGCATATCATGCTTGAGGTAGCTAATGAGGTTGTAATCTCATCGGTAAAATCCTCTCAACCTCACACTCACACTCTCACTAGCACACCGCCTCAATTGAATATTCATAGTACTAACGAGTGTGCTCCTCAAGCAAGTCAATCTTCGATTGAGCTAAATTTTATAGAAAACAAGGAGCTCAAAGAAGAAGTGAAAAGACTCAAGAAAGATGTGATTCGGTTGAAAGGCAAGGAAGAAGCACAACCATCTCAAGATAACCGTGACATCATGGTGAAGAAGCTTGAGAAGGGTTCAAACCGTGTTACCTCCAAAGCCCAACAAACGAATCACACATCAAACAACGCCAACGCAACCAAGAGCAAGAAACACAAGAAGAGACTATGCTATGGTTGTGGATTGTATGGGCATGAATGGGCTATGTGTCCAAACAAGAGTTGGGCCGACCAAATGGAAGCGGCCGATCAAAAGGCCTCAAACAAGTTGGCCAAGCAAGCTAAAAGTGTTCAATCAAGTGCTTGCGTCCAAGTGTAACATGGCGGATCATCCTAGCAAGAATTGTTCCATCAACAAGCAAACAAGAGTTGACTTCATAGCTGCAACAAGGAAGTGTTATGGTTGCAATGAAGCCGGACACACGGTTGATGGATGCCCCAACAAGCAAAACAAACAAAAGGCAAATCAAGGACGCATTTGCTATGTGTGTAGAAGAAAGGGGCACGTAAGCTATAGTTGCCCAAATGGTAATCTACCTAAGCCGAACACTCTTGGTTTTGTTGATATGCTTAGGAAGGTTACAAATAGAGATAGCACTAGTAAGGCGATGTGTTCACCTCAAACTAGTACTAAAACCATTTGGGTACCTAAGCACTTGTTGATCGACGTAAAAAGGACCCAATATGAGTTGGGTACCAAAGTGTGCTTAGATTGTTGATGCAGTACGTGGTGATGAGATGAAAGCTTCGGGGTGGTTAAGCAAGCAAAATTGACATTTCAACTCAAACTATCAACCTATTCCTATCATACCATCATGAATGGTTGACCCGAAGATTCCTTATAATTGATATTCTACTCTTCATCTTCATCACTAATGATAAGTACCTAAAACCTATAGGATAACCACTTGGTTGGTTAGCGCTCAATAGTTCACAAATTGACAAATTTGTGAAATATTTGAAGTGGCTAATTAGATTCAATTGAAAGTTTATGCTATATGTCATATGGTGCTCTTAATGGCTCTCTAGTAGAGCAATACATTTGTTGAGATGCAGGTATTCAAAGATGAAAAACAAATGGAAAGAATAATCACAAGCGAGAGAAGTTTGTTTTACATGCGCTCATACCGGGACGTGTCGGTATGGATACCGGACGTGTCCGGTATGGAAGTAGGGCGAAACATTGATTTAAATTGAAACCGAGTTTTTATCCCTATGTTTCAATGTATATTTGGTATACTCGTAAGATTGTGGTCAACTATCTCTAAATGGAATGTGAGCATCTCTTCACCAAATTTGATATTCGGCAAATTATCTTTGTGGTGGCAAAAATAGAAAATCATCTTCCATGTTCTTGATAGAACAATGTGCATGTTATAAGTAATTCAAATCACTTAATGCACTGTCTTAGGGGGAGATGAGTTTCTATTTTGAGCCCCTTGTGGACTAACACCTTCACTTGAGTTTTCTATGTAGTCCTATGATCTTAAGTGAAAGGTCTCTCATGGCATAATCATATGACAAGTGAGGTCAACTATATTAATGTCATGATGTGATTCATCTTAGTGGAATCAATGTGGGCTCAAGGCAAAGGTACGTGTTTACATATATGCAGTGAAAGTGCATTTAGGGCCCTTTGTGCTAGAATGTGCATTTATGTGATATAGGACAGATAAGTTTCAAAACCCCTACTAGCATGTGTAGGTTGCGTGATTTTGGAAAGGAATTTGGTTCTTGGTCTTTGTGACCTAGCCATGTTATTTGTGGTTATTGCTCCTATTGCTCGCTTGATCAACTAATCACAAATGACATGGCCTCTCTCAAGTCCTAATCACTATATCTCTATAAGATCATCTCTCTTCTTTTGGAAATAAGTGTATGCCCAAATTTGGAAAAGGAATAAGTCACCTCAAGCTTTGTATGAGATTGGATGCCATGCTGTGTATAACTGGAGATTGAACTTTATTTTGGAATAAGTATCAATCAAGAAGGGGATTGGAAAAGAGAGAACCAAAATTCAGAGCAAAAACAGCCAGCCCGTAAATACCGGACGTGTCCGGTATGACTACCGGACGTGTCCGGTATCTTGGAACTTAAGAGCAGGATACCCCTTCGGACCTGGTGCATTTCTCCTTCTTTTCTCCAAACCACCAGCACCTAAACTCCTTCTTCCCCTCTCCAATGGCGTCCCATTGACTCAACCAAGGAAAACAAGCAAGGAGAAGAGAATTGGATTGCATTCCCATCAAGAATCAAGGATCTGGTCTTTGGATTTTGGATTTCCCCTCTCTCCTCTTCTCTCAAGGTATTCAAAACCGGACCCCTTCCGATCTATGTGATTAGAAGTTCTTTTGCAAATTTGGCTGGTCAAGATGCTACATTACCTGTCTAGAAGCAATGCCCAAAGTTTGGATTGAATTGGTAGAGGATTGGATTGAAATCCTCGGTTAGGGGCTGTCGTGCATAGGGACGCGTCCGTATGCCTACCGGACGCGTCGGTATGCCTACCGGACGTGTCCAGGTATGTGACCAGCAGTGCAGATTTTTTTGCAGTTTCGATTCAATCTCTCTTTAATGTTGCTTTTAGGGTTATTATTGTTTGTCAATGATGTCTTGTGAACCTAGTACAAGTGATGGACTAGGTGTTTGCAAAGATTAGACAAATGATTCTATCTCCCTACCGCAATATTTGAAATGGCACTTGGGCTCGGTTTCTGAAATTCTTTGCAAATCCATTTGAAATCTGAGGACAGCGGTGATGTCGAGGAGAAAGAGGCGGCAGAATGGAGCCTCGGACCAAGGGCCCTGCATGACCCCTGAGCTTTTGAAAGGCACAAGAAGGCTAGGCGGGACATGTTCCCGAGGAGCTCTCCTCGCCGGGGAGAGCAGCGGGGAGGCCTATGAGAGCAGCCACCGGGGCAGCACCCGGCATATGCGAGAAGGCGGTGATTCCTCTTCGATGATGATGATGAGACCGAAGACTACAGAGTTGAGTCCAAAGGAAGAGAAAGAGCACCGGCAGAGAGGGTGACGGCTCCGATGAGATTGAGGAGGAAGAAGAGGAGGAAGAGGAGCAAGCTAATGCTCCGGCTCACCAGCCAGGCAGCAGGGGAATTATTTTGGGTTGCTTGAGATTCACCGTCCACATTTGCCTGGATACGTTCACATCACAGATTATAGGGCCAAGGGTATGACCAAGAGAGCTCGTGATCAGAGGAGGATTGATCCTAGAGGTTTGCCCAAGATTCAGTTTGACTACAGGTTTCACACTCAGTTTCACATGGATTTCTATATTAGTGTGATACTCAAGAGGAAGCCAGTTGTGGCTAAATCTCAGTGGGTGGATTGGCAGTATACCAGGGATCTTCATAAGCCCTCTCTTGATCGTGCTATTGCTATCTGTGAGCGCACAGGGGTCTATGGAATCATGGAATTCAGCCATGATTGGAACTCGAGGTGAGGTGATAGCCCAGTTCTACGCTACTTTGTTTGTTGAGGAGGACACTAGGCGCATGCATTGGATGCTTGAGGGCCAGTGGTATAGTGTTGACTATGCAGCATTTGCAGGTTATCTTGGCTTCTCAGATGAGGATCTTCAGAAGGACAAGATACATGATCAGATTATTCTACCTCCAGAGCAGATGGGTTACATGTATCCACCTCAGAGAGAGAGAGGATCAGTTGGCAAGGTAGTTGGTCTTCATCCCACTTACAGATACCTGGACCGGATGTTCAGGAGGACTATTGATTGCAAGGGAGGAGACAAGGGTTCAATTGCAGATTACTCAAGGAACTTGCTTGCCAGGATGGCACCAGATGCAGAGCTCTTCAGTGTCTTTGACTTTATATGGTGTGAGATCCGTAGTGTTGGTGAGAGGCCCCTCAAGGGCTGTGGCTTTGCTCCCTATATTATGCATATGATTGAGCAGGTGACAGGTCACACATTTGAGTATGACGGAGTGCATAAGGCCCTGAAGATTTTTGCAGACTTAGAGGAGTTGGGAGTTCCTCCAGCGGGTCCAAGTGGAGCAAAGGCGAAGCAGAGGCACCCGGGGGTGATGCAGCAGGAGGTGCAGAGTCTCCACCGCCACGTGCTCCTTCACGTTCCACTTCTCACCGTGGTGGTGGTTCTCGCTCACCTCTCCGGAAGATTCTTAGCTCCATCTTTGGGATGTGCAAGGATATCCGGACCAGTCAGCGGCACGAGAGAGAGGCGAGGAGGAAGGACACGAAGACTCGGCGCGAGATAGCGACTCGGCTTAGCATTGATCCTCCACGGTCTCCACCTTCAGACGAGGTAGCCAGTGAGCCAGAGACTGAGGAGCAGCAAAGAAAGCCGGATATGATAGAGAGTTTGCCGAGTTTCTTCAGAGACAGCAGCAGCCACCTGAGCCTTCAGTCACCGTCCCTCTCCAGTTTCGAGCACCTCCTTCTAGTGCGGCCGAGGAGTTTGGTTCAGCTTTGTGGGGTGATATCTTTGGTAGTTTTGACCCCCTACACCGATCTTTGGTACTAGCGTTTCGCCCTCCCGGTGCTCCACGATCACCGACGAGCAGGAACGTGACGACGACGATGAGTGATCGATGGATGTGTCACAACTTGCAGCCCCTTTGTCTCTCTTGTTCATGGTTTGTTCTACCTTTTTGGAGATCGATGACAAAGGGGGAGAGAGTGATTAAAGCTTCAGATTGTACTTCATGGTTCATTTTGTGTCGAGACATGTACCGCAGGTTGTGGTAGTCTAGTCTTTTGATTTGAGTTCGAGTTTGAGCTTTTACCGATGTATCTTTCAGAGATGGCATGTATCAGACTTGTGTCAGAGCTTCATCTATGTATCTTATGAGATTTGTGCTTGATGGATGTATGAGACATGATCTTGTAATATATTCTATCTTAGTGGTTTATGGGCTTGAGAAATCATTGTGATGAGTGCTATGTGTGTGGTATACATGTGTTGTATTTACTTTCATAAGGACCATGCATGTTTTAGAGTGAAAATGTGTAATGTAATGCTTTATATTTATTCTTGTGTGATATATCTTGTCATGTGCATCACGGATTTATTCTTGACACACACTTGCACTTCACCGATGTAATGATTTAGGGGGAGCTTCCTACATGTTTTAATATGTGCAAATTGACATTTGAGGTCATTATTGAATTCGATTCATATTGCACATATTAAGGGGGAGCCTCTCTTAAATCATTGAAACCGAAAAGCTTTAATGTCTACATCTTTTTTGTAAGCTTTAATCGGATTGTCATCAATCACCAAAAAGGGGAGATTGAAAGTGCATCTAGCCCTTTAGTGGGTTTTGGATGATTGGATGACAATGCGATTAAAGGACTAATGCTATTGCTAAGTGCCATGCGAGTGGAATTGTTTATCTCACGGTGTTTGACGCACAGATACAAAGCCAAAATGATGTGTTGTTGTATGATCAATCTAGATCAAACACAAGACAACAATGCAAATGGATTTCATGCTATGGCTTATATATATTGTGAGATATTCATAACTATGATGAAAGCAAGCATATTGGGATTGGTCGTTAAAGACATGTTAAATTGCATATATATATTGGTCTCACATTGCAAACTTGCTAGTATGAAGATTGAAGAAGACGTCAACATAAATGGATATGTACTCTAATTGATGATTCAACACATGATGCGACTTGATGGCTTGAGAAGGTGAAGATAGCAAGGAAAGGCTTCGAGGTACTAAGCAAGGGTGAAGGGCAAGCGATGGCTTGGTGACTGAAGAACCTAGCTAGAGTGAAGAAGAAAGTACTTGCATTCAGTCGAGGTATCAATCAAGTTATGATGGTTGTATTTGTGTGAAGCATCAATATCACAATTAGTAAAAGGATAATGAAAATGACTTGATCCATTTGGAGTAACTCATATCGGATGAATGGAATCAAGTCATATGCTCAAGATGGCTATGCTCAACGAAGAAATATCAATTGGACATGATTGCACCCTCAAGCGATGAAGATCAAAAGCTATGGCAGTGAAGGTGATTGAAGGCAACTCAAGTGGTTCAATTTGATTTTATTTAATGCCTTGAGTTGAATAGGAAAGCCGTACTATTAAGAGGGATGCATCATGTTGATAGATACTATACATAAGTGCTCAAGCCAACCCACGTGAGATTTGAGTGAAAGAGAGCAAGAGAGACTGACTGGCCTGCACTGCCCGTGCATACCGGACGTGTCCGGTATGCATACGGGACGTGTCCGGTATTCTCGAGGTTGCGCACGCGCTCGTCTTTGCTTTTGTAGCTTGGCCTAGCGGAAGTTCCGGTCCACGACCGAGAGGTTCCGCCCGGACCGGAGGTTCGGTCACGACGGAAGTGATCTCTTGCACGCGACGCTGCGCCCCGCCGCTCGATCGGATGTTCCGGTCGGAGACCGGAAGTTCCGGTGGATATGTTTTGTGGCAAAGCTCAGGGAGTTCCTTTGCGCTGAGGGGCTCATACCGGACGTGTCCGGTATGCATACCGGACGCGTCCGGTATGCCTAACGGCTACTAACGGCTAGTTTTGAATGTTGGGGTATAAATGCCCCCAAGCCTCCACTCGTGGCCGGCTGATGATTCTCTTGGTTCCTAAGCCTTCCTAAAGCTTTGCAAACACTCTCCAACCCTCTCTTAGTGTGTGATTGATTCCAATTGCCAAATCCAATTGTGGGTTGAGTGAAATTCAAGATTGAGAGCAAGCCACCTCTTGAGCACTTGTGCATATTGTCAAATCTCGTGATTCGCATTTGTTACTCTTGGATCTTCGGTCCTAGACGGTTGGCGTCATAGGAGACCACCCAAGAGATTGTGGTGTGGCTCGGAAAGTTTGTAACGGTTGATTCCACCGCCGCAAGGGAAGGAATCAAATAGTGGAAAGAGGAAAGGGAGTTGGAAAAGACTCGGCTAGGGGAGACTGCGTGGTCCTCTAGAGTTGAGCTCAATGAATCGAAGTTTGCAAAGACTTCGACTAGGGGAGACCTTCGTGGTCCTCTAGATCAAGCCAAGCAAAGGGAGTTGAAAAAGACTCGGCTAGGGTGACTGCGTGGTCCTCGAAAGCTTGATCCTTGGGTCACTCGCAGCTGCCTCAACGGAGAGTAGGACTTGAAGAAGTCCGAACTTCGGTAAAACAAATACCGTGTCTCGAATTCTATTTCATATTGTGTTTGTGATACACTTGCGGTATTCGAGGTTGTCTGCGCAGGTTCACCGAGCTCCACAGGTCATCTAGAGGTGTGTGGCTGGTGCCGAGCTTTGGAATCAAAAGGCGCAAGTTTCGAGGGGTTCCTCCGGAACCCGTGTATCTGGGACACGTCCGGTGTGCATACCGGACGCAGCGTGGTATTGGCCCCGAGCACCCCCCGATCGCCATTATCTGCCCCTAACTTTGTGTTGCTGGGTTTTAGCTCGTTGATATATTGTCCTTTGATTATATTCTCTGTGATAATATTGTGAGGGTGGTTTAATTCTCTGATTTGGAGTTTCCATTTCATTTGAAACTCCCATACTAATCGTTTCCGCATTTGAAGGTGTTAATTTTTTAGAAACGCCTATTCACCCCCCCTCTAGGCGCATCCTCGGTCCTTTCACCTCTGACGTCCTCAATTTCTTTGGTATTCACATTACCAATGCAGCCAACTTGGATGTGCCACGCTTGGCCTCTTGGGCCCGTGCTGTGGCCCCACGGGTTAGTGACCAGTTTAGGATTATTGTGGAAGTGTTGGATGCTGAGGAATACACAGTTCTTGACCTTCCATCCTTCCCAAGGGCCAAGGACATCTACTTGTACCTCACGAGCAACATAGAACTTAGGCTTCCGATGCCAAGCACATGCAACTTTGTCGACCTAAACATCTTGGACCTATTCAATTTTTGTGTTGGCGATGGTGGAGCTTCCATGGGTGATCTCATCTCTTCGAGCTGCCCCAAGCTGCAATATCTACGCCTGTTTAATGTCATAGGCATTGCAAAACTCAACATCCAGTGCCAACAACTCTTAGAGCTACATCTATTTAAACTCCAGGACCTGGAGCGGTTGCACGTTGTAGCCGTGAAACTCCTTGTGTTGACAGTGTCATGTTGCTATATGCGAAAGGTCAGGAAAGATCCGGCTAGCATAGTGTTGATAGTCGTTGCTCCGATGCTAAAGGTGGTCTCTTGGGAGGGGTTTTGTCCTGAGGAGATAAGATTTGATGTGAACAAGCACCTTGATATGTTGAGCGTCTGTGAGTTCAAGCCCAATATGATGTGGCTTATTCATCACACCAACTATGCAAGGATAATGGAGCATTTCAGTCACTCTGACTGCCTCAAACTCTTCATTAACTTCCCAATGGTAAGAAGAGTACATACTTATATGCCTTTTGCATTTTTTTCCTACAAGCACCACAACTATGCATTACTTGATTTAAATGTTTGAGTGCATTTTTTGTGGGAAGATTGTATTGTTTCATTGTTTGTATTTTGGGTCCATAAGCTGGGTTATTCAAGGAAATCTGTAAAATATACTCATATAAACTTAGGCCCCTGTTTGGTTGAATTTGTGGCTTTTGTAAAAGGCTGTGAGTGGTTTTTAAAAAAACATGTCTGTTGCATTTGTTGGAAAAGTAGAAGTCCGTTTAGTTAGACCAACTGTGAAACTATAGGCTGTATACGAGATACATGTAATGCCACTAAATTGCTTATAACAAAGTAATATGTTCACTAAATCGCATGTTAATGACTATTTTAAAAAATAAATTTTTTAAAATTTTCATCCAACAAGGTGATTGTTCCATATAAAGTCAGTCATATATGCACCCATGATCATAATATGTTGTTCACTGATTCACGCACAAATAGCCATTTTGGAAAAGAGAAAAATATATACTTTGAAAGGTTTTTTGCATCCACAGATAGGCATATTCTAAATAAAATAGCAATATTCTAAACAAGAATAATATAATCAAATCGAAGAAACCAGAGCAGCTTGTCGCTCGTCAGGCAAGCAGAGAGAGGCCATGGCTGCCTTTAGATCCGACCGGGAGGGCTCCAACTTGTGATCCTGTTGCGGCCACGGAGGAGGGAAAGTGACCCGCGCGTGGAGGACAGGAAGACTCCGGCCGCCCGAACACGAGTATTGCCGCCGTGGATGTTCGTGCTGAGGGCCCTTCTTCTTCCTTCAGCTGAGGTCTTTCTTCTTCCTCCAGCCTGGGCGTGGTGGCTAGGGCTCGCTGGCCTGTGCGTGACGACCTGGGTGCGGCGGCTGGGGCCCGACAGCCTGGGCGCGGCCTCCTAGGCGCGGCGGCAGGGGCTCGCCGTCCTGGGCGCGGCAGCCAGGGCTTGCCGGACTGAGGTGCGGCCGCCTAAACAGCCAGGGAGCTCACGCCCGCGACGGCAACGAGCGAACAGGGAACAGGATAGACCTCGGACGAGAATAGAAGGAAGGAAAAAACGAACCGGTATCTCATAATCAGTGGCAGGTGGCTAATTTTTCTCTTCAAAAGCAGTTAAAAGCAGGGGTAAGGCTGCTTTTATTTTTGTACTAGTTCAAAAGCAGCTTTTAGTCTAAAGCAGCTGTGGCTTTTGAGTTGTTTGGTTTAGCTTTTGCCTTTTGCAAAAGCAAAAGCAGGTTAGAAGCCCAACCAAATACATCCTTAGTAGTCTGTTTGTTAGGTGCCAAAAACCATGTCTACGTGTGTCAAGATAGCACATGCAATTATTGTTCTCCTATTAGCTACTTCTAATTATATGTGTGTGGGCTCAAACAATATATTCTTTATTTTCATTAGATTGCTATCACTACTAGAGAAAAGGCTTTCGGTCCAAGTGCATTAGTCCCGGCCAAAATTGCACCGGGACTAAAAGAAAGATTTAATCCCGGTTTGGTTCACGGGCGGGACTAAATCCAATCCCTAACGCCTATGGGCATCCTTTTCAGGCCAAGGAACCTTTAATCCCGGTTTGTGGTTAGAACCAGGACTAAAAGGTTTAGTCCTGGTTTTAATCTCAAACTAGGACTAATACTTGATCTCTAGTCCAGGTTGCAATAACAAACTGGGACTAAAAGTTCCTGGCATATGCTCCACCTTTCTTCAAGGCAACCGTTGAATTGCTGAATTTTTTTAAAGTTTATGAATTTTAAAGCCCGGCAAGTCACAGCTGAAATTTGAGGCACTACATGATCTCTAATGAAGAAGTGCTGAGTAGAAAAGTTGTAGGGAACAACATTATGTGCAACTTTTGCATAGACCACTCTTTCATTTGGCAAAGTTTCTAAGTTTGGAGGATTGAATTTCAAGTTTTGAGCAAGTTTTGTGCGGTAAATGGTTTTAAATTTGGCTCTAATGAAAAAGTTTTGAATAGCAAAGATGGAGGGAGCAACAAGATTTACTTTTGTCTTGGTCACTCCTTCATTTGAGACTTTCAGGGTACATTATATTCATCTAGTGCTAATCCTTCACATTGTTACTTAAACTCTATAAGAGATGTGCCCACTTGTGAACCATCTATGATGCCACATCATTGAAATCAGTCTATTTTTTTTGTGGATCTTAGGTGGTCAAAACATGTCACCACATAAAAATTTAGGATTTTTCGACAAACTGTTGAATTCTGATTTTTTTTTAAAGTTTATGAATTTTAAAGTTCTAAGCATTCTGCTGAAATTTGGGGCACTAGATGATCTCTAAAGAAGAAGTGCTGAGTAGAAAAACATTATGTGCAACGTTTGTATAGGCCACTCTTTCATTTGGCAGAGTTTTGTGAGTTTGGAGGTTTGAAATATACTGTGGGCTTAGAGTTAGGAGATGAAATTCTTGATCATGAAAGGTCTATTTTTTTATTTCACTGAGATATACATTTCACTCTATCCCATACCCCATAGTTATTAGGGAAAAACATTTGTTTGCTTATCTATTGTCTTAACCAGATCGAAACAATTTCCTCCAATGAATAAACTAAAGAAGATGCACTGCTGGAAACTACAAAAAATAGTAAATCAATAATAATTGCTGAGAATAAAGTAAGAGATATTGAAAACTCAAAACTACAGTATTAGAGATATTGAGGGCACTAAAAACTTAATTAAAATCATTAAGTAAGATGCTAATAGAAAATAGTGAATTTTTTTTTTTTTTTCCAGACCTAACGTTAAAAAACGGCCCAAGAGAAAGCCTGCTTTAGTGCCACCCGCGAAAGCGATGTGAGCCATCAGATCAAGATGGATGACCAGGATTTTACCGTAAAAAAATAGATTGGTATAAAAGCGGATGCTGGCCAAAAACCCTAGCTCATCACTCTTCTCACTCCATCTCCCTTCTCCAGCGCGAACGGCGCCGGCGGCTATGGCCGTGGCCGCCCTGGCGCATGACGGCATGAGGCCTGAGATGAGCATCTCCAGCGGCGCCAGCAGGCCCGGGACGAACATCTCCAGCCGCGCGGCCCCGCCACGGCGCGGACGGCCCCCTTTGGCGGCGCAAGCTTGAAGGATGCGGCCCCTCCAGCAGCGTGTGTAGTCTGGGGGCGAGCCCCTCCGGCGTTCCAGGCAGGTCGGGGGCGAGCACCTGCTGCCACGCGAGGTTCCTAGGCGTGGCCTGTTCGGTGGCGCGTGGGCAGTGCGTAGCCCTCCGGCGGCGTGGGAGCCTCCGACTTCTAGAAGCTCTGCGCGCATCTCGTTCTTCCCATCTCAAACCTACTGTACGGTAAGATCTGGATCTCCCATTTCTATCAAAAAACAAAAGGGATAGAGGTATTTATTTGGGCAAAATAACCAAAGGGATTAGAAGATCTATTTTTGTCTTGATTGGATGGGAGAAAAGGGGAAATGAACTGCAATAAGAAATGCCGCTGGTTTGGGATGGGAATATATGCCTGCGTTGCTGGCCTGGTACAACATGTAGGTTAGGTTTTTGGTGAAATTGTCAATTAGGTGGTTGTGTGTTGGTTGCTATAGTGATATGCACTGAAACTTGTAGAAGATATGCACACTAATGTTCTACATGGGTTCACGATGGTCAGTAGCTAGAGTTCTTGGTTTCTAATGTTACATTTGGTCAAACTGCTATTCTTGTTGCACACAAAGGCTTGTGGATGCTTGCAGATTAATATAAGTGTTCGCTATTAAAATATTTGCTAACTGTTAGGAGATGTAGAGGTAGGTATTAGCAGCATATTATTCCACTTGTTTATCAGCCTTTGAGCTTGTGTTAAGATTGATGGGAGTTTAGATAGATGTGATGGGGACTTGATTTATTTTCCAAAGTGCAGACCCAAACTGAGTTTCCAAACCTTGGTGGAACTTTGATGCTAACAACTTCATTGTAATTACTTCACTGTAATCTGAGAAACTATCAACACTCAAGTACTGAAGTTCGACAAACGTTTGACTTGGATTCTTAAATCACCAATACCTATGTACATATGCTTGCCAGCAAAAGGCCTTATCATGATTGAATATCATCGCTAATTACTTAGTTGTCTTCAGATTTCTCTTAAGATTCCTATGCGCTTTTGCGCTTCTGTTTTCAGATTTCGCTAATTACATATGTACCTATGTACCTATGTATTTTTGCGCTTCTGTTTTCAGATTTCTCTAAGATTCCTGTGCGGAATAATCATTTTCAGATTGCTCCAATAATTATTGAGGCATTTGTGATTGTCCTGCAGAACTGTTTTTCTAGAAATCATTTTCACATGAGCATTTACTTAGCTGCAGAACTGAGGCATTACTTAGTTGTTTATCCAGCTGCAGAACTGAGGCATTTACTTAGCTGAAGAACTGAGATCATGAAATTAACCTTGATATCTCATAATTTGTACATATCGACAATTAGTACTCAAATCGGATTAACGGTTTAGGAGTTACGTCCAAAACGGTGCTGCTGTCCTGTCCGGCTAGAATCTCTGTATGCAGAATATTTTGACCAATTATTCGACATATTTAGAGCCAGAATTTGCCCTGGACAGTTAAACGAAAGTTGGAGGAAATTTTCTGTAGATTTCTAGGATGTATTTATTCGCCCCTTTTGGTTAAGAGAATTGAGAGTTATGATTAAAATAGTGAAACTTATAAACTAAGGAGTATTTAGGTATTTCAGGCGGAAACTATTATTTATATGATAATCCGGTTATTCGTTCATGGATTCCTATGTGAAATTCGCTCTTTCGTTCTAATTGTACTTGCTGAGTGTTTTTCTCACTCTTGTGCTTATTTGGATTTTAGGTATCAATGTCCACGACATGCATGGGAGCTGGGAGTAGCACCATCATCACAAGCACTTACTTTTTAGCACATGCTTAATCTTTGGCATAGCAGTTGCAACTATAATAGTTAAATATAGGTTGCTAAATAGTTGTTTTTTTGGTTGGGATGACCTTTGCAATTAGGATGGTTCTTTTATTCTATCTTTGGATTCATTTGTGATGTGTATGTCTTTACTCTTGTGATGTAGCTCCACGTATTTATATTATTTCATACATGCATGGAGATGTAAATTAATTATATATTTCAACATCCTCTATTGTCTATGTTATCAACTTTTATATAATGCTCGAACAATGAATGTATATTAGCAGCGTAAATTCGTATACGAATAACTAAATTGAATTGAAAATAAACCATAAAGAAAAATAGAATGAAAATAGAAAAAAAGGGCAACACTTTTTAGTCCCAGTTTGGAAAACCAACTGGGACTAAAAGAAGCTGGGCCGAGGCAAGACTGGCGAACCTTTTAGTCCCAGTTGAATTTTCAAACCAGGACTATATCTCAACTTTTAATCCCGGTTGCCATAACCGGGACTAAAGGGAAGACCTTTAGTCCCGGATTGGCAATCCCGGTTGGACAACCGGGATTAAAGGGGGGGTTCCCGGATTAAAGCCTATTTCTGTAGTAGTGTATTGGATTGTTCTTACCTAGTTTAGTCTTCAACTCCTAAGAGTTATTCATTTTGCTAGTTTAACATATTGTTTCCTTTTATTAGCAATAATGTAAGACGATGTATATGATTGTCAAACCTAAGAATTCTAATTAAAAGGCACAAGAATATATGTACATAGATATGATCCTACCTTTGCAATCATATTTAAAAAATAAATGTATGAAGTATGGAAATAAGCCGATTAACACTAACACTTGTTTAACCTGCCTCTAGAATTTTTTTTATAGGTGCCCAATATAGGTTCACCTCTATTAATCTAGAATCAATTACACACATATTATTTATAATATCACAAGATAATTCAACACATCATAGGTGGTTTATTTTGTTTCTATGCAAATCATACCTATAGAGTCCTTTATAATAGGCAGGTAGCCAAATGTCTCTAGAAGGAGGATACCACATGCTTGTAGAAATGTTTTCTTAGTATTTCATCTAATATTTATTCAAGTAGGTTGCCTTAACTAAAGTATGTTATTTTTTGTAACAATGGTAACTAGTAGGATACCCCGTGTGTGTTGTTGCGGGTATGAAGTAAAAATGTAAGGAGTTTATAATGGTTGAAACTATGAATTAATAGATACATATATATGGATGTAGTAGGTCAATTGCGGAGGTTGTATCTATTAACATACATGGTATATATTATTTGAACTGGGCATCACCTAAATCTCATCTACCCAAACCCTCATCCCTACTATATCTGAGGGTCATCCTCCCTCCTAAAATTATAGGAGTTTTTCCTTCATAAGATTATACATGTTTTGGAGGATCGCATGTAATCCATGCAATTTTGCTAGGCTTCTACTTACAAACATGTTTTTTTCTAGAAATGGTTTAAATTTTTACAAAAAAGTTATCGAAATATATCCATATAGGGTCTTGTTTTGAAGAGTTTATTGCGAGGAACACCATGGTGCAATTGGATTTTAATTACGATACTTGGTTTGGGTTACTAAGACTTTTTTTCTATTTCAAAAGAAATAGCTAATGAGAAATAAATGAGGCTTAGTGGGCGTAATTGATTTGATGACATCACATGACATCACTTTTCAGGATTGGAACAATCAGAGGCGAGAGAATTCCTTAGTGGGGGTTAAGATTATAGGAGTTATAGATAAATGGAATATTGAAGGAAGTATTATATTTGTTTGAGTCCACGTATAGTGACATGGTATTTATATATGCCATTGTAGGCTTCAAAGTTGGCATCTAACATAAATATAAAATGTAATCATTATTCTAATCATTATTCTTTGATTAGGAAAGGAAGGAGGCTTAGGTAGTTAGTAGCTTGACCAGCCTTTCAAATCCTTTTGGCCCCAATCTTGTTAGGATTTTGTCAAGGGTTGATGTCAACATATCATAGAGAGCATCTAGTCCCTAACTATTTTCATAACGCAAAGGGCTATCATAGCCTCTAGCTTCTAAAGAGAAAAACCCGAAAGGTCTTGAGGTGTTGATCAAGGGTGAAGCCACAAATCATACATGGATACGGAAGGGTGTGGGTTTGCCAATAAGAATCAGCAGCACCCCTTAGTGCTAGAAACTAGTGTGTTGTTGTCCCCAAAATGTGTTAGAACAACTAATCTATCAACAGTGGTCCTGCAGAGGCTAGTAATAAGTTTAGAAGAGCCATGGATAAATTATTCAATGAAGCTCCTATTTTTTATTATAAAAAACTCTACAAATATCCTATTTTTGATTTTTAATTTCAGACTCCTACTTTTGGGTGCCTTATTTTTTAAACTCAATTCTAACATCAGCCTTCAAATCAGGGACTTCGTTCAAAGGGGTCTATTTTTTAGTGACATATATTTTCATTTTCTTTTATCAATCATCTTCCGTTTCCCAGCTAGAACCACTGAGCCACACCATCACTCCCTTCACCACAGATAATTTGGGACGGTAGCCACTCAGGTGGGGAGGGTGAGCTCAAAGTCAAGTGAGTGCATGGGAAGTGTGAGGTTGTGCTTGAATCAACCTACAATGAAAGGTGCCTTGTGGTCAAGTCGGGGCTATTACCTAGCCCACTTGATCGAGGTCATACTAGTAGGGAGGATGGATGGGCGAGTGAAAGTCTCAGGTTTTGTTTTAGTAGCAACTAGTGTACTAATGCTTTATACTTGAGATATTTAAGCTAGTTCAATCCACAAGATGGTGGATGGTGGACATGGTAATAACCAAAAGATGCAAGAGCTCAACTTGGGGATGAAGGCGATGGAGATGGATGGAGAAGTGGAGACAAACTCAAAAGCAAAGGTATAAGAAATAGGGGGTTTGCTTCACCAACCAAGGTTTGTAGAGAAGTAAATGGATAGGTTTAGGTGACCCACCAGAGCTTAGGCTTTGCCTATGTTGTTTCTGCTAAGGCATACAATGGCTCTGAGTTGTCATTTGATTTCTTCGGTGGGCGTCAGAAAGTGAGCACCAAAGTAAGAGTCATATAGCAACTAGTTCAAATGATCATTGAACTATCCAGTGGGAAAGCTCTAGTGAGCCCTCATCAGGAAATTCTGGTGGTCACGCTATGGTTGTACCAAGTTCATAACGACCAGTTTCTTAAGTAGCACTATAAATAGTGGGTGTGGCTAGACTTGGCACATCTCTTGAGGCCCAAAGCTGATGTGCGAACACATAAGACCCAATGCTTAGTTGAGATCTCATTCATGGGGAGATTAGAGTAGTCTGGTGCATTTGCTTGGGAATGATATCTTCTAGTGGCACTAGTGTCTGGTTTGCAAGCATGTTTACCTGTAACTCTTGGAGCTTTCCACCACTTAGAGTGCTTGGTGGTTGTCACTCTATGGAAGAACCACATGGAGATTTGTGGTAGTTCCGGAGAAGGATTTGCAAAGGGCTCTTATGCTCATCTCCACCGGAGTAAGGGAAAGAATAACTCTAGTAGATTGGATTCTTGTGGAGTGTCTTGTAATCATATCATGATTCATATACAAACTCTCATGTTAGAGCCAAGCTTGAGGACTTGTTTAGCTTGTGGAGGAGCTATTATCCTAGGACTAGCCTTGATGTAGAGTAGGTGATAGGGAAGTCAATGAATCATGGGAAAACATTGTCTATCTCCCTCCACTGTGGTTTGATCCTTTGAACTCTTTACTTCCAAGCATTTATACTCATAGAGTTATTTTTGCTTGCTTATCACCCTAGGATGCAAATCTTGACATAGGATTAGATTTTTGTGGACCAAGGATTTAAGGGTGAAGTCATCAATAGTTTTAATTGTGCATCTTTGTTGGCTAGGAATCACAATTAGTTTAGAAACTACTATTCATCGCCTCTCACCTTTAGTTTGCCACCTTGATCCTATATAGTGGGTCGAGCAAACATGCTGGTGGAGACAGTGGCCAAGGAGGTCATGCTTGTGGGAAGGGCAACATGGGAGGTTGTATTGGTTTGGGAGGTCAGATACTCAGTGCGGATCTTGATCTCCAAGATATTAGGAAATAGACAAAGTTCCTTAATCAGCAAGCAAGGAGGGAAATAGGTGCGGGAAAGGACATGTATGTGATTTCGGATGGTGGTAAGGGAAGATCTAATGGATGGTAGCCAAAATCGAAGCTGATAATGGTTGGGGTGTCACACAGGAGAGAGGCATAGGCGAAGTCCATTGGGACACTAGTAGGGTGGTGGATAGGAGAGAGGCATGGGCAAAGTACATATGAGGATGAAGGTGCAAGAATTGTGGAAATAGAAAAGTAGAAGCCCTGGTGAATCCTAAGAATGAGAGCCCCATTAGGGGGGAGAGGGAATTGATCAACACTAACCCTAGCCTAATCTTAGCTAAGGAGAATCATACATGTTCTATAGTACAACCTAGAGTTGAACCAAAACATAAATTTAGAAAGCTTTTCTCTTAATTTTAGTTAAGAAATTAAGGTTTGTTGAAATTAGAAGCATGGTGGAAAAATTAGCAATTTGATTGCCATGCCATCATCATAAAAAAGAAGGTTGACCACATATTAAGAATAATGCCCTTTATATTTTACACTAAAGCTTAAATCTATTATATACAAGTATAAACAATGAAGAACTAGTTGTCTTTGATAGAGTTTTTATTTATGAAGGGAAGGGGGATTGTACTAGGAATCGACATAGTATGTCATCAATTTTACATATAAAAATCTAAAATAAAAATATATAATATTCTATTAAATCTTCCATCGTCTTCTTCCCCAATGGCTTTCCTCAATGCAACTGATGCTCTAGATGACCGAGCCTTGTCGAACGTCGGAGTTGAAGTGTAGTCTTCTGCCAAATCAATGACCAATCCCAAAACATTAGACATGCCACAACATCCAATGTTTTGAAACAAGTCCAAAATGCATCAGAATATCAATAGTTGTATCGTCGAGAACAGAATAGGACGCAAATTCATAGCATTCAATCCTTGATTTCCTCTCCACGACCATCAACGATGAGATTGGTATCCCAAAATAATTGTCCTCATCGGGAGTTCCTAGGAGCATCCTCCACTTGCAAATAATGGCCACAAATTGCCCGCCTTTTGATGAAATCGATGCCTGCAATGGCGATGTCATTGCCGCTCACCGCAATCACCAAAGTCACCACAGCTAATAATATCTCAACTAAAATCATCTAATTTCGTTGATAGATTTATTTGGGCTAAACCCTAAGCAACTAGATAAAAACTGTGGAAAATAGAGATTGGTTTCTGTTGGTATTTTTTAACGCAAACAAAAATAATCCGCAAGCGCATAAAATTAATGTTGTAGCATTTCTTCCAGAAGTACTTAGGGTATCATATTTTATAGGGAATAGTAGGCATTCTTCTAACTAGATCGTCTAAGGACAACACAAGCATAGAGTGGGCAGATGATGAAATGGATTCCTATAGTCATCAAATTTATGGATGGACAAACTTTGCTTCTGTTCACTTACTTCGGGCATCGACTTATACTTGGTGTGCCAAGCACCTTGAGCTTGTAGCTCTACGCTTTGCCTGGATGCGGGGGATTACAAGGGATGGATAGGGCTGCCATCACCTGCCGCCTATCCCTCAACTATGGAGTACGAGGCAAACAAAGGTAACCTCTAGCCTAGATACCACATCTACGCTATTAATTACTACTCTAACATCGATTAGGGTTATCTATCTTTATTAGGACCCTCTACTAGTGTATCCATTATGAAAACAGACAATGGACATGCAAGCAAATAAGAGCAAAGCTTACTGATCAAAAGGCTTAATAACACAAGAATCATGTACACTCACTTAGTAGATGAAACCATTGAGGTACAGGTGTTTGTCAAGGTACAAGTTCGGGGAGACACCGGCAATCCCTTGATAAGTAGATGATCAATGAGGAGGGGGATGCCTCCTTTTGTAGATGGAGATGAGGGGATTCCATGGAAAGTTCCTTTGGTTGCCTTATGGAAACAGCAAAACCGACCACCAAACCGCCCTCCAGGTGTACATTGAATAATCTAAACCACCTTGATAACCGTCATGAGGAAGGCAGTATCTGACAACTAACCAAAAGATTGGGCCAAAGGGCGCTGATGGGTGAGTGCAGCTTCACCATGGTTGAGCCCATATGGCCCCAATTGATGGGTCTGGACTTCGGCTACATCGGTGGTTGGCCTAGATTTGCTATGTATATGGGCCTTCCTTCACAACCCTTGTATAATTAAGTGTTTATGTTTTTCAAGTTGTGCATTTCGGCTATAATTCGACATGCCCTCCTATAAATGATAAATCACAAAAAAACTTGTGAAATTCGTTAGTTATAAACCCTACGTCTAAGTTTGGTGATCATATGTGTTTGTTTTATGCAAGTGTTGGTGGTTATAAAAAGGAGTTATGGACCGCCAACAGTCCCCTCTCCTTCTTATCACTTTTAGACACACTAGGAGATGGTGGCGGCGGCGACCATGTTTCCTAGCTATGATGTGAGGCTAGGGTGTGTGTGTGTGTCTTTGACCGAGTTATCTGGCTAGTGTTGGATTGTTGTTTGCACTATCTACGTCTATTTCCTTATTAATATAATTATGGTTTTTCTGCCCAAGTCATTTTTTAAAAAAAAATAGAATTAGATATTATTAAACTGGGATGTAAGGAAGGTAGGAAATGGGGGCACATATAGCTTTCCTCTAGTTACTCAGTGAATTTGTGGTTTGCTTAGTACTGATAACCCTAGTCGGTGAAGGTAACAGTAGACAGGAAAGTCTGATCAGCATCGGTATGGTCGCTATGGTTGGCATGGTTGCAACATCAGGTGAACTAGTCAGGTCTAGCTAGAATATAATCTGGTAAGTCTAGCTCCATTGTTAAGAGAAACAAAAAAGAGAATTTAGGAAGACTATAATCAATCTCTTCTTTAGGTTCTTTACTAAATAAATGGTGTAATAAATCATTATACAGTTGAATATTGAATGTTGATTACAATAATATGTTGATAATATGATGTATGTTAAGCAATTGATTGAGAAATATGTATTTGAGTATTTGTATTTATAAAAAAATTGTCTAGTTAAGTATTGCAGTGCATAATTATTAAGATTTCTCATATTTTCTATAAAACTGCTAAATGCATAAAACATTGCCGCTAGATATTATAGCCTTCTATTTAAAACATTGTCAGTAGTTTATGAACAACAGAACATTTTTTATATTTTGGAAGCTTGCACCTCAGTTCTGTATGTATTTGGTGATGAATTTATTTTGTTTAATGATCCATTACAGAATGCACTAGCTCACAACGGACTAATGGAACAGGTGCGACTTCCACGCTATCTGGAGCTGGAACTTTGCATCGCAAGAAATGGTCACGCTATAGGATTAACCTGATATCTCTACTTAAGAGATACAATGATACAAAAATTTGACATGTGTCATGTTTGACAAAAATGTATGCCTCCAGTGATCCCCCTTCCTTTATATTATATTCCCTCTATCCAATTATATAATATTTTGACTTTTTTTTATTTTTTAGATTTATTGTTTTTACTATATATATGTATATATAGGCATAGTGTATATCTAAATATATATAATAAAAATTAGTCCCTCTATTCTAAATTTTAAGTCGTTTTAGCTTTTCTAAATAAATAGTTTTTGTTATACACCTAAATACTATACTATGTCTAGATATATACCTAAAAAAGTTAAAAGAACTTATAAGTTGAAACAGAAGGCGCACATATCTAGAAGCCAAAATATTTTGTAATTTAGAACATATATATATAGAGAGAGTATATGTTTTGGGTGAACTAGTATAGCCTGCCTCAACCTCTTTTTGTACCAGGTGGAGCCATATAATCTATGTTTTTCCGAGTGCATGTGCGATCAGCCAGCAAATTGGAGAGACCAAAGGATCTCCTTTGACTCCCTGGAACATCTGGAATTCTATGACTTCATGGGCACAGGCAAGGAAGCTGATTTTATCCACTTTATTTGTGGGCATTCTACTGTGCTGAAAACGGTGGCAATCACGTTTTCAAAGGATACTGATCCCAGCGATATCCACGATGATTTAGTCAGCTATTTGTCCAATGGCTGTTCGCTTGATATTTCTGTAATGCAGTAATGGTGCGGAGTGCTCAGCACAGAGGCATGGTTTGAACCCTCCGTGTTACTGGAGGTAGGAGACGAATTTGTTAAGTATCAGCACATTTTCAGAATGCTTTTGCTATTGTATCGGACCGACCGTATGTATAATAATTATGACTGAATGTGCAAACAATTAAATAATATGCTTCTGGGGAAAGGATTTCACTTTTCTTTTGCCTATCTGATGATCATATCACTTTCATGTGAAACAGCCTGCATCTGGCATTTGTCATTTTATATCTTTTGTTTTTCCTTTATTTTCATTTTCCTTTTCTTCCTTTATTTTTTCTTGTTTCTATTTTATTTTTTATTTCACTTGATGTTTTCTTTATCTATTTATTACTTCTATTCCTATAGTTTAGCTTTCTTAAGGAAAAAAAACGCGATACCTTTTATACGAACATGTTTTAAACGTTCATGTGTGCCTCTTTGTTAATTGTTCGCCCTCTTCACTCAGAAAATTTGTATGTTAGTATTCTTATTATGTTTGTTTATATTTTTCTTTCCTCTTCCTTCATTATTGGATGTTTCTTTTTTTCTTTCCTTTCTATTCTCCTTTGGATATGTGCGGTTCTTCCATTTCTCCCTGTTTCTTATTTTCATTTATCCCTACCCTAACCCCATTGTGTTGGTTTCCTTTTATGGAATACTGTAAGTGCAATCAAGCCCTAATGTAGGTTTTGGTGATAATGACCACCAAATTAGAGGACTAATGAGATTTATCGAGATGTCAAGCAGGTAATTGCAAAAGGATGATGATGTACAGGTTGGAGAACCCCTCAACTCAAAATGGTGGCTACCTCAACTCAATGGCGTTTAAATTTATTTTATATTTTGAATTTGAGTTTAGGAAAAGCCGTACTATCAAGGGGGATTTTAGGGCAGTTGATCAAATGTTGAATCAGATGCTCAAACCTTCTCTAGAACATCATCACACCCAGCCAAAACAGCCACAGAAACAGTTTTTCAAAATACCTGTTTTGGCTAGGGCGGCAGTGCCGCCCTTAGGTGTACCGTTGGAACAGGAGGGTATTTATACCTTCTCCTGTCTTCCCAAACAGTCACCTTTTTCGTCCCAACGTTTATTTTCGACGGAAACAGAACCAGAGCTCACTTCTCTCTCCTCCATTGTTGCTCCTTCAAGCTCCCAAGCAAATCCTTGATTCCCACCATCAAATCTTGAGAGAAAAGGCAGCAAAACTCGATTGGAGAGCAGATCCACTGATTCCCCAAGTCAAAAGAGCATTTGGTTCACGTTTGGCCGGTAGCCCTAGGGTTCATTACTCTTGGAGCTTGCTCCTAGCCGGCTAGGCGTCGCCCTTGAGCTTGCCAACGATTGTGGCAGCCTAGGGAGGTTTGTAACCATCATCTTCAGCTAGTAAATCACCCCTTATCTCAAGAGGTAACACTCTTGACTTGAGAACGAGGGTAAGGCAAGCCTTGGTGGCAAGCCCAAGCCTTTTGTGGCTTCCTCAACAATGTGGAGGTAGGCAAGCCTTGGTAGCGAGCTGAACCACGGGATAAATCCTTGTCTCCGCGTGCTGGTGTGCTTGTGGCTGGTTGGGTTGCTTTGGTTAGGGTTTGGCTCAATCTTGCATTCATTAAGTTTTCTGTGGTAACCAGTCTTCGAGCTGGCTCTCTGTGAGATATTGCAGGATTGTGTAGCCTTTGCTATATAGATTCTATCTGCAAAATTAGATTTCAGTTTTCCCCCTTTGGAGAGGCCGGCAGTGCCGCCCTGTAGGCCGGCAGTGCCGCCTTACTCTAGATTTCTGATAAAATTTGGAGCTGAGTTTTTACAGGCCTATTCACCCCCCTCTAGGCCTTAGCTGACGTCCATCAGATCCTACAAATACATATGGTTCTATCTTAACATGTTTATTTCTTTCACTTGTGTTTTACTTAGGTAGCCTTTACTGTTGGATTTATTATGGGCTAGGCTCATTTTAGATTTAATAAATTAATTAACTTTATGGTGTGTAATTATGGACAATATTATTTGTATCGGATTAGAATTTCAAGGGTGGTTGACTTGACTTATATGGTGGGAATTATTCCACTTAATTTGAGAAGCCAAGAAACGGATAAAGGTGTGCCACACACGTGCGCGCCGCCGCCGCCGGCGAGGCGTGGCGTGTTAAATTTTTAGCACTCACTAACAGCGGGAGTTTCAACTCAGTTGAACTCTTCAGTTGCTCGTCTCCTCAACCGCGCGAGTCCCTTGCCCTTCTCCCCCCTCTAGTGGCCACCACATAAAGGGGACGCCCCTGTCTCTTCGGTACAACAGAGAACTCAGACATCACAATCCAGTTGCAACGAAGGCTTTCTCCATCTCGTAACTCTGTGCACATGGAGGAGCGAGAGGGCAGGTGCCTCCGGAACCCTTGCCGTTCGAGACCTTGCACGGGGGATTGGCAATTAGGTTTTTGGGGAGCGTCTACGCGACTGCCCGAATCACTGGCGATCGTGTTCTTCCTCCTCAAGGGAGGACGCCGCCGCTGATCTTCTTCTTCACGGGCACGGGAGGACGCTGCTGTTCGTCTTCCTCACAGGATCGTCTCCATCTCCGACAACATGGAAGTTGGACAAGGATCGGGATCATCCATGGAAGGAGGGTATGATCTGTTCATCTTCTCTCTGTTTTACGTGTTTCAGATCATGCTTGTTTCAAAGTAGTACCTTCGTATTGTTTAGGTATCTTTGTCATGAGTTTGTTTCGTATGTTCAGTCGATTGTATCATGATATATCCTATGTCTGAATCTGCTATAAGATATATGTCACGTCATGCATTCAAATAGGTTTGTTAATACATTTCATATGCTCTTGCATAGATGTTTCAATTGTTACATTCTTATTTGTTTCACATGTCGTTTCACATGCTGTATTGTGTTTGCTACTTTCATGAGATATACGTTTTGTCTTACAGTTATGCTATGCGCGTCATGCTTTTATGTTAATGATATTCATATGCTTCACATGTTATTCGATATCATATTCCATATTGTTATGGATGTATTTGATATCATGCTTTCAATTGTCAATAATCTTTTATATGTCATCATCATAATGTTAATTTCTGAAATTAAAATGACATGAAAATTGCCTAATTTTCTAACATTTACTTTCCTAGGTACATTATGCTAGAGTAATTTGTGTTTTTGTAGTAATACTTTGAAACGAGCCCTAGGTTTTAAGTTTGGATTTAGTCACCAAATTCACCCTCCCTCCTCTTGGGTGCTCACGAGACCTTACAACTGGTCAGACACTTTGTGATGTTTGAACAATAAGATGCTTGCACGGTTGACTAGCAAGATTTGGACCTGCCATCTTGTTCGAGGTGATAGCCCATTCCTTGGCTCTGTATTTATGCGGAGGTGGGGTTGAGGATGTGATGATTCTACCACACCAAAACACTAGTCGCCATCTGCACACTCGATCCTGTCCTAAAACCCTACGGGAGCACATGGAGTGCTAGCACACCAGCAAATAGCATTACCCCTAAATACGTGGATAAGGTGGATGTGTTCTTGCTGTTGCTATACTGTTTTTCAGAGGATGTTGCTACAGTGCTGATCGGCAATGAATGCAAGACTGCTAATTGGGCCAAGGTCAACTACATCCTCTACATCAGCGCGTATGAAGTTAAATTGGTTGGCCGTTTAATCCGTTTACACACTGTTTAAACCGGTGCCGATAGAAACGTCGCCTGTGATTATCTAGAGCATATGTACAGTTATAGAGTACTTTCTCCTATTTTTGACAAGTGAAAATGTCATCTCTGAGAGTTGCCAGCAACAATATGTTGCACTTGAAGGAGCTGAAGATGATCTACATTTTTGTCCACCGAGGTTTATCTTTGAGATTGCTCGATGGCTTTCGTTGCAGGCCAGGTAATAAGATGTTGCATAGACTCTGACCAAAAATAAAAAAGTGAAATAGTTGGGATTGATGTTCTCACAATGATGCTGGAATTATACTCTGCTGGATGCCTGGATGCGTATGAAGGCCTCCCTGGATTTTGTTACACCGATTTCCCATTCTTTCCTTGGCCTACCATGTATTCTGATCAAAGTGGCAAGTTTGGCATTTCTGAGACAAATTGGGCATGCAAGGTTGCTCGTGATAATTACACTCGCAACATGTGTAATTTGAACTTCGAATAAGGATTCAAATCGACTTTAATGAGTACTTCAAGCACTGAATCGACATCTGTTTATGCTATCACTAGCTGCATTGGTCCTGCAAGAGCTTCAAAATTAGCTGCACGCAACGATAAGCGGATAAGTACTAGCACGCTGCCGTACAGATAAAGGTAACAACGGATTAATCCAATGGTCCAAACAGTTCGAACCATCACATTCAGTCGCCCCGTAACATTCAGTCGCCCAACTAAGCCTGCAACTCAGCCATCGTATACCTCTGACCCTGCAAGTCTGCATCATGAACTATTTCACGACAACGTTATCTGCCGTACTAAGCAGAAACGGAGGCACTCATGAGGCTGACCATTTATCATTGTCCCTGTAGGATCAACTCGACGAGCAGGCGCTGAGCTGATTGTGCCTGATCCGGTGGCCCAGATACCACGATCATAGCTTCGTTGCCCTCGGAAGGTGGATTGTAGACAGCAATGTCAGCACCAGATACCTGAATTCACATGAAAAATACCAGAAGTCGAAAATAAGTGATCAAACATGGTAGTCCTACATGTACATTATATCCAGTACAGAATTCAGTGGTGTCGTCATAACTTCAAGACAAATAAGAGACTATAAATCTGATAATAGAACAGGTGGCACAGAAATGCAATAAATAGTATACAGATTGAATAGAGTAAAGTACGAACAATATTTTGAAGCGAGCAGTTATGAGCTGTTAGTAACAGTGATACAGCTAGTTTTTAATGACGTGGGAAACTAGTTTCCTTTTTAAAAGAAAGTAACCATGATCAAGAAGATCAAGCCCAAATACAATCTCTGAATTTTGTATTGTCTATTCGTCGCCCCCACAACCCCCCCTCTTTTTTTTCTCAAACGACCCCAATGAGAGAAAAAAATGCATATGAGAGGCAAGCGCCTGCTCCTAGCTATTAGTACAAGAAGAGGCACAAAGGCTACTACCAAAACACCTCCAGAACATGCATGACCATGGGAAACCCTAGAGACGTGGCATACACCCTGCAAAGCAACTATTGTGTGTTCATCCTGAAAATCATTTTATTTTGTTAACTCATGGAGGCTGGGCTTTTGTATTCCAACATCTAAAAAATCGAGTCATAAATTAAAAAATAGATGAAGAGTTAATGTAAATTTGGAGTTAAAGATGAAGATTTAATGTAAATTTTGAGTTGAAGTATGTAAGGTTAAGTAGATGCACAGCGAGACCTCTGTAAGCTTGGCAAGGTTGCTTCCATTATCTCCATAGACAAGAGTTAGGATGCTCCCAGAAACAGCAGTCTCATATGTGATTCTTGTTATCGCAGCATGCTCAACTCCCCTGCAACCCAAAGCACAAGTTACTAAAATTTACGAGCAGTCAAATAAGAGTGATCAACTCACCCATGTTGATGAAATGTGCAAAGCGATGGTATGGCAGACTCGCCATACATTTTTGTTCTACTCCCTCCGTCCCTATTTAATTGTCGCCGTGGGTTTTCGTGCCACAAGTTTGACTCGATTTGTAGAAAATATATGTAATATCCATGTCTTCAAATAAATTTGTTAAAAAACTAGATCCAAAGATCTTTCCGATGATACTAATTATAATACTAATCGATGATATTTAGTATTTATTAAAATTGCCGGTATTTGTTTCTTGGGAAGCGCAAGCGACAATTAAAAAGGGACGGAGGGAGTAAGTAACAAATTACTAAAAAAAATGCTTTGCGGTTACAAGAACATAATAACAACTAACAAGGCAAACAATTGATGCACTGCAATAAGCTCAAATAATCATAATTCATCACAGCTACAAATTATAAAGGGAACATCACGCTGGTGTGGAAGCAGAGACCAAACAATAAAGACAGATAAGACTATTACCTCACAAGATTGTTTTCCTCTGGAAAAATAATTCCATGATTTAAGTTATTGGTTGCAACGTCATTCCACTCAGTAGAGTTCTGAATTCCACTATCTGAGTTGTTGATCCTGACACCATTCCCATTATCAGGTTTCTGCTATCAAATATTTATTCAGTAGTGCCACAAAATAAGTGCATATTGGAACATAGCTAGAGCAGAGCAGCAGTGCATAATTAGAAATAGTTCACATGGTGAGTATAAGCTTGCCAAGTGAAAGGAGAGCTTAATTAGTGATGAAGAAACAGGAGGCTTAAAGCTTCATGCATAACAGCACAAAATTTTCAAATGTCTTCTTCAGAAACAGATAATTATTTTGAGAAGGAAAAAGAAACTTAAAGTCAATTTCAGCTGACAGATCACACAAGTTTTCACTTTCCACATGCCTTATGGTCATGCATTTTTCATTGTGAAACCTGTAAATGAATATGCCATAAAATACCCACCCAACCGCATCTTTCCATTATTTCATCAGAACTGAAGCTACCAACTCCATAACTATTTGAAACAGTTAACATTTCACAGACTTCACCTTGACCAGGTCATTAGGTTTCTAACTCAGCTTATTGTGTGCCAAGTCAGCTGAGTTCATGCTGAATTAGCTTCATTTTATAGATTCCACAAGAAATAGCAAAAGAGTCAGGTTACTAGGGGGGAGAGAACTAATATGACAGAAATGAAGATTTATCATGCAATTGAATGGCTAAAATATGAGGAAAAAGTAATTATGTCCAATATTTATTTGTCTGTTAGTAAGGATCATAACTACAGTTACAGTGAGAACGTGTGGCCCAGTTTCCACTCCAAGTCGCAAATGGGCCACACATTGACAGCATCACAGTAAGCAAATTGTAGAGTTATCATGAAGGGCTGAGATTTATTCATCTCTGTTTGAATAGCAATTCCCTAACACTTAATAGCCTTCCCATGGGTTTAAAATGGTAGGAATTGGACCCTCTAACTTTGAATAACCCCTAAAGTCCCAAGCTTCACGAACCAAACAAGACACTTAACAACCCCTCATCTCTATACACTCATTAATTTCAATCATACATACTCCCTCCAGTCACAAATTGCACTAATTTGGCTGTTGTAACATCATGTATAAGTGACTGGAGGGAGTATATCGAATGCAGCATATCAAAAAGCAAGAGAACTCTCAACATGGTTCAGATATATTTTTTTCTCAAGCATGCAGGAGAGCTGTGTATCATTATATTAAGAAAAAAGGGGTAAGAACCCTTACAACACCACACATGCACCTCCAACAGACTTAGATTCCTAAAACATGCACGCCACAAAAACACATAGACCGACCAGTGACCACAATCTCTAACACCAAGAACAACAAATCAACCTTCAATAGGCGCTAGGGCAAGAAGGTGAGTATACCCCATGCCCCGGCCAAATCCCAAAAGTGTAACTCCTCTACAGCTAGCATCAATGCATGAGCAACACTAGGAGAAGCACCATCAAAGACACTATTGCGGTGGATCCACAAAGTCCAGGCACCCAAGATCACGAGGGAATTGAGCCCCTTCTACAAAACATCAGCAACCTCCTTGGAAATCCTATCCCACCAGCCACCAAACATGGTGCAAATATAAATAAGCATAGAATAAAATTCTACAAGATAACCTGAATTTCTGAAGAACTGAGCTCTAAGGCACTGAAAGACTTTTCCACAGAGTCCACTCCATAACTGACAGAGGTTCCATGATCAACCTTATGGGCATTGTCCACTGAATATTGGCTTGTTGAATAAATATTTGCCTGGCTGGTTGCATTTGATTCAGCAATTTCTGAAGAGGAAATATGGGAATTGTTGTGGTCGGTTCCGTTGGAGAAAACATGATTACGAAGTTTCCAGCAAACAAGGGATAAAGCATTCCTTATATTGATTAACTCCCCAGTGATCTGTAGGGCACAAAGATAAACCTCAACAATTACAAAGATGCCCAACATATGGCAGGAGAACAGAAGAATCATAAATCAGCCTAGATCGTTAGTTGAGACAACAAAGAGATGAACCAAGTATTCATGGAATACTTAGATCTTCAACAAATCTAACAGAAACACCATCACCAATCAAGAACTACTGCACATACGCTTTTATTGAAATTTGATTGTCCAGATAAGTTTATTTACACATCATATTCATTATATGAAACAAATCGTGACTTCCAAACCATTTCTTAAATACTAATGCAAATAAAAAAACATTAGAGCTTGCAGGCAAAATTTTAAGAAACACAGAGTAAACACTAGAAAAAGAAAAATAAACAAATGAGCAATACTTATAAAATTTTGAAACATGTTATTAGCATTTCATTTACAAACTATGTGCTCGAATACCAAACGCTCACAGTAGAGAATCAGAAGGAAGAGTTCGTTAACAATGGCTACTATTTGTTCATAATTGAATGCTTGCCTGTAGAACTAGTTCAAAGTTAGAAGCACAAGCTGGAACATCTGTATCATCCAATATCTGAATTCTTGCTCCTGTTGTATTCACCATTTCCTTGATTATAGAACCACCTAAACCAACCAAACAGCCAAACTGGTTTCTGAGCACTAGGGCTCTGGCTGAGAATTGAGATGCCTTCTCAAATGATGAGCGTGTATTGCTTTCGATCTCCATCATTCTGTCAAATATAATTAGTAGTGCATTTTGCACTATATGATATTCTGAGTCTGGGCTCTACAAGAAACAGAAATCAAATATATAAAGAGATGTACAATATGATTCACAAAAAGCATAATATAGACAAAGTTTCTAGATTCACAGAGAGATGTAGAATAGCCACTTAATCATAGTGAAAATTGTTATCTCATCAAACAAGAAGTTAAACATGGGCTCTAAAAGAGAGAATAGCAACGGGAAAAGGAGCTTTTAGTGTTCAAATTCAAACCTCTAGGGCACAAATTGTTATCACACGTTCCTTGCAACCAGTGACAGGTGCACCAACGTCAATACAAGCACCGGTTTCATCTTCGATGCCTTTGATAATCAAGCCCCTCTTGCCAATCAAACCTCCAGCAAGATAGGTAGGCAGGAGAAGTCTGAATGAAACTTGCTGAAGAGTTTTACTCTCAACATCTCCTGTATTACCTTCCGGACAATGAGTCTTAGAGACACTGCCTTGTGCAAACTCTGTGGATGCCTCTGAGCATGAAGTTCCTGTATTAGGCCCAGGCACTTCTGAAGATGCCCATGGGAGTATCGAACCTTCTTGCTTAACATAAGTTGTTGAGTTACCGATTGGAAGGTCACCTTGAAGACAGCTAGACAAAGCAACTAGAGCTTTCCTTACAGCTGTTCTATCTCCAGTTATCTGAAAAATAATAAGAAACGCCAACTGAAATCGTTGAGTAGCACATCACAGCAATAAAATTTCTTGGTAATTAAGCACTTTCTGAGTTTCATATGATCTAATTAAAACTCCACAGAACAGACCTTTCAAAAAAAAGTTCAATGGGAGTCCCTGATAATTTAGCAGGCCATTTTATGCATAAGCTCGTTTTGCAGCAAACGAATCAGAAATCAACTGGATTATTTGTTGCTATAGTGTTTTAGGTGGTACAAGAACAAAGATTTGCTACCTATGTGATTCATTGGCCCAGGATACTATAGACCTATACTAGCCTATTAGTTACTCATACTTTTTCTTCGAACATGGAAACACATACAGATATGGACTCATGCTGTAACTCCAGATGGTAAGAATGCTCCATTGAAAGAATCATAACTAAAATGCTGTGATGAGAACAAAATGGATTGAGTTCACAAAATAATATCACACTGGACAAAAGCGCACAGCATGTCAAATCCAAAAGAAGATCAAGAGTATTGTTAGCTTCTATGCACACTAACTCGGTGTGAGAAATCAGCTCCTTGGACTTCACATTGTGCAAGCTTGTGGGAATCATCCATAAAGGTAATTCTGCTGCATAGCAACAAACAACTATACCTACTCATACGGCAGCAAAGAGCAACCTGCGCCTTTAAACAAGTCGCACTTTTCTATGTTGCTGTTATTATTATTATACTATAGTTAGTTATAGGAGCCACCCCCCTCCACCCCCACCCCCCCCACTCAATTCTTCCATGACACCACACTAGTCCCAACGCGTGAGTTCACGTATAGTATGTAATTTTCATCTCCCAAAGAAAACAAAAAGGAGGATTTGCAATGCACAGTGCACAATAACAATTAGGAAGTATCAATCAAGAGTAGCACGTACAACACACCACCAGCTTCGTTAGAATCGTAGAAGAGAAAATGGCTAGTAGTATACCTCGACGACCTCCTCAGGCGGCTGCCCCCGCGGCGGCAGCGAGCCCTCGTCCCACATCGCGACGCGCACGTCGGCGCCGGCCTCCAGCGCGATCCTCTCCAGAACGCCTCCCCGGCCGACGCCTCGAGCCGGTCGGCATCGACCAGGAGCAGGCACGTGACGCGCCCGGGCGGGGCCTTGCCGCGAGCCTCCTCCTCCTCGCCGGCGCGGTAGAGCGCCCCTCGGTATCGATCACGGCGACTAGCGCCTCCTGCGCGGGCGAGAGCGCGAGGGGCTCCGAGGACGAGGAGGAGGCCTCGACGCGGCGGACGGGGGCGGTGGGGCCGAGTACGGCGGCGACGACGCGGCCGCCCGCGGAGGCAGGGTCGAAGGGCTCGACGCGGACCTGCAGCGCGGCGGTGCGGCGGCGCAGCGGGTTGACGGCGGCGTAGAGGCGCATGGTATCGGCATCGGAGAAGGACGGGGGCAGGAGGAGGCGGAAGACGGCGACATCGGCATCGGAGTCGGTGGGTCCGGCGTCGGGCGCGGGGAGGCGGCGTGCGGCGAGAAGTGGGGCTGGGGTCTCGCCGCGGCCATCTCTGGTCGGTGGTTGTGGTTTTCGGCGAGGAGAAACTGAAGCGGGGTGGGGGAGAGAGCGGAGGAGGGGGGAGGAGAAGCAAGCAGGTGGGGTTTTGCCGTTTCGGTGCGGGTTTTCAGGGGCAGTCTGGGGATTTCGTGGCGCGAGCTTTTGCGCTTTTTGTCTTCTTGTTCATGTTGTGGGCCATGGAGAACTGGAGAATGGAGGCCCGGACGGCCGGACGCTTCTTCGTTCTAGGCTTCTTGGGTCCAAGGGCCCAGTTCGTACGGCTGGATTCGTGCCGGATGATGAACATGAGTTTAGACTCCCTTCGTTAAAAAAAAAAAAATGGAGTGTCACTGGGGATTTGTGTCACCAAACTTTTTTAAGTTATACTAAATTTATATCTTCCAATAAATTTATTTAAAAAATATTCACCAATTTATTTAATGATACTAGTTATTGATCTTAAATATTAATATTTTTCTTATATATATTTGGTGAGAATAACACTCTTCATAGGATAAAGAGAGTGCACACGATAGACTACATCGTCTGGTATCTCGAAGGCTTTCAAAAGATATTAGTAAATTTATACCAAATGAGAGAATGATGAGAAAATTTTTATTTAGCATCAGAAAATGATGCAAATCCTTAGTAACCAAAGATAAAATTCTACAATGTAGCATCAGCTTTATTTTTAGTTTAGTAAATGGCACTGAAGTTAGATTTGACCTCTAGCACCGTTATCTTGACGGCATACGACCATTTTGCCCCTATATTTCCATGTCTAGCACATTGTACAAAAAAAAATTGTGTTATCATAATTCATAGATAATATGTGCTAAGAAATGGTACTACAAAAAAACTATTCGATGTAAAAAAATGGCATTGTTAATTTTTTAAGAAATTCATTTTAACGTGTTAGTTTTACACATGCAAAAATAGGAACAAAACGGTCTCCGATCCCTCCCTCCCTTCCACCCCAACAAGTTAATAGTCTAACAATAGTGTTGTTTAGGTGGGAAAGAATAAAACCAATGCTATATTAGGGAACTCTTATCTTCTTTATGCCGAATAAGGAATTGCATCACTTTGTGATGCTAAATATGGAATTTTCTCTATAGTGATTAGGGAGCACCATTTTTTAGTTTTTAAAACTCAAAAACTAGGCACAACAATGAAAAGGGGAGGAAAAACACTCGAAAACCATGTCGATAAAGGGGTGCCTAAAACGGATAGTAAGAACAGAAGGCATGGCATATTTGTGAGCGAATTAGGAGATTTTTTAAATGCTTATCTTCAAGGATTCTAGTAATGGAACTCTAAGAGTTATTTTTCTTTTAAAAACAAATTTAGCAAGTTGTTTTAAGGAGTTGTTGAAGATACTCTATGTGATTAAAGAGTAATTCATTGTAAATCCATTTAAATACATATTTTGACTTTCACTAATTTTGTTCACCATGTGTAGTCCATATCAGTTATTAAATTTAAAAGATAAACAAAAAACGACCACATTTGCAACTCTTTTCTCAACATATTTATAAAGCTTCACCTATCTATTTACATAGAGAAATTACTCTTAAATTATAAGATGCAAACTAAAAAGTGGGTATTACAATAGGTTTTGAGGTTGTGTTTGCTACCAAGCTAGCCTTGTCTAGCTGAGATACTCTCTGTAAATGCTAAAATATTGTCTATGGTGTCTTTGAGCAGGGAAGGTTTGGTTCGCAGGTGACTTAGAAGAGATACCTACCACATGAGATCTATAGATGCTGAATAAACTCGCAAAGCAAGCAATAGACATATTAATCTCCCATTACGCCATAAGTCTAGGTCTGAAAGGCCAAATAATAGGTGCAACATTTTTTTAGTTTTTCCCATGAATGGTATAATCGTTTTTTTTTTTGAGACCCGATTACAGACTCAGACGCTCACATACACGAGTGCACACTCACCCCTATGAATAAGTATTTTGCATTTACCTAAGATGAAAACTCTAAGATAAGCATTTAATATATCTCCTAATCCGCTCACAAATAAAAAAAACTATTAAATGTTAAAATTATAGTCTTTTGTTTAAGCTAGCAGCAAAATCTTTCTCTAGCCGAGTTTGTTGACGTACAATAGCAAGTGTTTGGTTCACCGACAGCATCGTAGATGCAAATGATTTAAATCTTCAAATGTTAAGGACAGGAAACACAAATGAACTAATTTCATTTACGTTTATGCTACTGTTACACCACCAAACAGTTCGTAGGCCCCTTCGAATTCTGACTCCAGACCTGTCCATGAACCTATAGCTAACGGAGTGTGCGGTAGCCGCCGGGTGCTCAAAACACGGGCAGCACCGCAGCAGCCACCAGCCGCAGGCAGGCACAGGAGAGGCCCAGTAAAGGCAAACCAAGGAGGACTCTGCCTACGGAGAACACTGTCTGGTAACCAAACAGGTTCTTACTACCTCCTACAGGTGAGCAGTGAGCCGAATAGTAACCTTCGAGCAATCGTGCAAGTATATGTTCGAGAGTGAATAGAACAAACTTCTTCCAAGCCACGTAGCAATGATAAAGGATTTTTTTTTTAAAAAAAGAAAAATTGTAGGGCGTTAGTTTCTCCTGCTCAGATTCAGAGCTGACGCTCATGTTATGCCTTTGCTTTTGGGAGAAAAATATGCAAGGCACTCCAACGAATTAAACCGATCAAGTTGTGCTCGTCTGTCAAGTACCCAGTAGTACTGAAAAAGTGAAAAATACAGGGCAGTACTTTGCTGCATCAATTCGCAGAACGTCGTCATGACTCATGAGCGCGCGTACTACGCATCATTCATATATATATATTCATTCAAGCGAGGTTTTTATAACTTCATTTATATTTCTCGAATCATTCAGGGAGCGAGCATTACATGGAGTAGGTACATAGGAGGACCATTGTGATTGATATCACATCACCCAAATTGATGACAAAAGGTACAAAGCACGAACAAATCTCTCAGAACCACAGAGGACACAACCAACAACCCGGCACTGCAAGCTTTCACAACTTGTCACGCACCATCCGATCCGAGTGAGAAATAAGTACGAAGTGATAAAACTGCAGGAAACAACGACGCACGCACTGCTGCTGACGAACGTATCAGTGGTGACCACCGATGCCTCCACCGCCGCCGCCGCCGCCGCCGCCACCACCGCCGAACCCGCCGCCTTTGCCAAATCCAAATCCAAATCCCTTGCCAAAACCACCGCCGGAACCACTGCCAGCGCCGCCACCGTAACCACTGCCCGCACCGCCACCGTAGCCACCACCGGAGCCAAGACCACCACCCTTGCCAAAGCCGCCACCGATGCCATGACCAAGGCCGCCGCCTTTGCCATAGCCTCCACCGAGGCCGTGACCGATGCCGCCGCCGAGTCCGCCACCCTTGCCGAATCCACCGCCGAGGCCACCGCCCTTTCCATAGCCACCGCCGAGGCCATGGCCAATGCCTCCGCCGAGGCCGCCGCCCTTCCCGTAGCCTCCACCGATGCCGTGGCCGATGCCTCCTCCGAGGCCGCCGCCCCTCCCGTAGCCTCCGCCGATGCCGTGGTCGATGCCTCCTCCGAGGCCACCACCCTTGCCGTACCCGCCGCCGATGCCATGGCCAATCCCGCCACCAAGGCCGCCACCCTTACCGTACCCGCCGCCGATGCCATGGCCAATCCCGCCACCAAGGCCGCCACCCTTACCGTACCCGCCGCCGATGCCATGGCCGATGCCACCACCAAGGCCCCCACCCTTCCCGTACCCACCGCCAAGACCGTGGCCGATTCCACCACCAAGGCCGCCACCTTTGCCGAACCCGCCGCCGAAGCCGTGGCCAACACCGCCACCCAGCCCAGCGCCACCTCCTCCGCCGTACCCACCGCCTCCGCCATATCCGCCGCCACCACCTCCTCCTCCCCGCCATAGCCGCCTCCACTGCCGCCACCTAAGCCGGCACCCTTGCCGAAGTGCTTCTTGAGCCACAGGAACTTCTCGTCGGCGGCTGTGGCGGCGGCGTCCTTGGTGGCGACCGGGCGAGCCCACGCGCCCACGGCCGCGCTGCTCAGGCAGAGCAGCAGCGCCAGCGCCACCCCCCTTGCTCCCCATGGCTGCTAGTGCTATAGCTAGGTAGCTCTGCCTGTAGTACTCTAGGAAGAAGCTGCTTGAGGCCGTGGTGCAATGGCCTCGCAGCTGAGCGCCTTATATAGCCGTGACCGGCTGACCGCAGTGCAGGGATTCCAGCTAGAGGCCGGGGAGGAACTGTGTGCGCTGAGCTCGCATTAATGGCTAGGCTATCTGTGCACTGGACTGGCCATGTGGTGGGGGAGGACGACGGTGGCCTTGCATGGCGGTGGCGCAATAAATGATCGGAGCGCGCGAGGGTGCAGTGCAGCTGGGTGGGTGGATGGATGGATGAGGAGAGGAGTAAAGAGGGTTACTGCCATGGTGCTGCAAGGAACGGGATGGATCGACAAAGTGGCAGATGGAGATATGGATGGAGAAGAAGGGCACTGCCACTGCTACACGCTTTTCCATTAAAACCATCACAGGTTCGCCGCCATTGGCGTGTTAGTTGAGCTCGGCTTGAGGCGCCACCGGCGCGGCGACTAGTGCATGTGCGCGCACACGACATCCGTTCCCCGAAGCGATGATGGAGATCGTGTGGAGATCGTGTGGGCGCTTTCTTACACAGCATGCATTTTTCACACAAGGCTAGCAGAAGAGAATTAATGGATGTCAGGAAATCCTCGAAATAATTTTCACATGTACAATATTGCCAGAAACAGCGTTGGTTCGATACACGCGTGTAGTCGTGTTCTAGAAAAATACACGTTGGTCGATATATAATGTTCACCTCTCGTTTTGTACACTGCAGTCTCCGTGAGTGACTACTGCATATACAGTTGCTTGTTTTTTTTTTTTTAAATTTTGGACGTGTTTCTAGCATCAGATGGTGGTATATACTAAAACGGAAATAATAAACATTATTTCTGGTGTACATGTGCTCATTGCTGAGCCTTTGGCGTTGGCGCATGACGATGGAAAGTTTAATTTGGCAGCCAGGCACGGGCAGCCGCGCGCCCGGGGTTGGTGTTAGATAGGTTAGTTAATTAGTAATTACAACTCCGTCTAGGCGTCTACACTGCATTATGATGATGAGAGATGAGTGCAGAGTGGTAGCAATGTACCTATAGTCTATATCTATACATGATCGACCCCTACGCACAATGCTATCCATCCATAGTACAGTACAGTAGTCATGCATGTATGAATGCGTGCATGTTGCACGTTATATGCCGCCAGGGTTTCGCGGGTGGCTTTGGTCACAGATGAAGGCTGGTACAACGGTAGGGGCTCACACAGGACAGGAGCCGTGCAGTGCCGTGCATCATCATGCATGTGCCACACAGTGTGCTGGTGGGTTAATGAGACTCACCAGGACATTCGCCCGGGTACTCGCCTGTGTTCTTTTTAGTTTTTACAGCTCTATACATGCATGCATATATGTTGGCCTGAGATCTGCATGCCGTAATTGATAGCGAGTGCCCGCTTCCCACTAGGACAACGCTCCTATACCTTGACAACAGCAGCCTTAGCTAGGTCCGTTCAAATTCTCTAACTAAATTTTAGCTGACTAAATTTAGTTACTAAGGATCTAAACAACACAGCTAACAGTAAAATAGTAAACTCAGCTAAATTTTAGCTAATGAGTCTGTTAGCTGCACGATCCAACACCCCAGCTAAAATTTACTTAAGAAAATATTTAACCGGCTAAAGTTTAGTTTTGAAATTCTAGCTAGCTAAATTTAAATTGGATGGATTCAGACAGTGTCTGACTTGAAGGAGGGTTTATGTGAACTGTGATAATGCAATAACTTAGTACCTCATTTTTTTTTTTTTTTTTTGAACTTGAGCGGAGTGCTTGATAAAACTTAGAAAGGAGTACCACTTATCACTCTTACTTTTTTTACGGAACAGGAAGGGACCGGGCTATGGCCCTACTTGGATTTTATTACTGTATATATAACCAAGAAAGTTACTAGAAAAGTACAGGAGCAATAGGGGAAGGGGAGAGGTACAAAGAGAGAGTATCAGTACTTTCACCTTCAAGTGCCGTATGCATTGTCGCTGTTCTAGCTAGCCTCAGTACAGGGTACGTGTACTATATCTATATACGTACGTATATATAACTGGAGACAGCAGTTTCCAGCTCAAAAGAGGAAACGATGAAATTAAAAGGATCCATCGGTATCTATATGGTCTACCTTCACGGGCCACGGCTCCAAATTAAACAGGGAGAAGAAAAATATAACAGATGATCGACGATCGATCGATCTGCTTTATTTAGCGGGTACCCTTGTTGGAGCATAATAAAAGCCAGCTGGCGTGTGCAGTCACGTTCGATGACCTGATCGACGATCTTGTGGAAATTGAATAAAAGGAAGAAGTTGAGCAGTTGAGCCGGCGCAGCAGTGTGACTCCATTATTTAATACTTAGATGATACCATTATGAGTTATCCACATCAAGAACAATTTATTCAAATTTGTGGTGGTTCTTTCACTAATGCCCTTCCTTAAAAGTATCTTTATCTTTTAACATCAAACACAAAAATTTCCATACAAAGACATGAAAGACACTGCTCTTGTTGAATTTAGACCACAATTAAGTATGTACAACTTTGTTCTGATACAAATATACTCCAATACGACTGTACATGTAAACATAGAATTTTTTGCATATGAATTCAGTCATGGTAACCATATATCAGAGATAATACCATGTGATCAAGTAACAAGGTGACTAAATAAATAGCAATTTGCAATTACTTCGTTATATTCAGCCTGTTCACATTAGGCACATCAGTGAATTGGCTTGTAGTTCTGAATGAGTTGGCCTGTAAATGCCCATGAAAGTTCCTTTCATGGTCCCTCATTCAGGCGCTTCACTGGACTCCTGGAATTCAGTATCTTTGTGACACCCATCGGCACACCAACACCCCAGCTCTCTGTATCAAGAGCAAAGCAATAATAGAAGAAAGCACATGACACATGGTTGATCGCTTACATCACCCATTTGTTGTATTGAGTGCATTCATGCTAGTTTCATCTCATGTTTCTATTGATGCTTCTAAATACATTTTCATGAGCTATAAATATTTTCTTAGGGTTTATAGTGTCCAAATACTACCTCTCTAGGATTTTAAGAGTTTCCCAAGCTTTAGCATGGACATCTGGCACCTATTGAAAAAAATGTCATCATGGCATGTAGTAAGACACACAAAGAAAGGACAGACAACATAATAAGGACACCAAAGTGCCTTAAACACTCGGCAAACAGTTTGCCGAGTGTTGCACTCGGCACATGACACTCGGCCAAAAAGTTCCCGGCAAAGCGCGCTTTGCCGAGTGTCAAAACACGGACACTCGGCAAACTATTTGCCGAGTGTCATATACAGCACATGGCAAAAAAAAATCGTTAACGGCCAAAACCCTAACGGCCGGTTTGCCAAATGTCACTTGCCTGACACTCGGCAAAGTATGCAAGGTTTGCCGAGTGTCAAGACCCTGACACTCGGCAAACTGCTCACTTTGCCGAGTGTCAACTGCCGGACACTCAGCAAAGCTTATTCTCAGGCATGTCACCTGTGCTCATTTTGCCGAGTGTCAGGCCCCCTGACACTCAACAAAGTGACCTGAATCTGTATTTTTTTGTTTATTCCATTTGTGACACAATTCACAAATATAATATATATCTTATTCAATCACCACAGATACATCACAGGAGTCATAAATCACAACCACATGTTCAAATATATCACATTATATTTTAATAAAAAAGATAAATGTCATGTGTACAAACATACACCTACACTAGGTCACAAGCGCTGGGCATCCACCAAAGTTGTTAACAATGACTTGGATAAACAACTTGTGCACGTAAACCTACATGTAATTTTCCCAAGGCCTTCATGATGGCTACTGCAAGTTCATGATGGCAGCTGCAAATTCATTCTGGGCAATTCTTCCACGGCGTTCAACCTGTAACAGTTGCTAAGAATTAGCATACCACGGCAAGAGAACAATGACATATACATTTGTATGACTTGTAATATGAAATGGACAGATATATGTATACATGGGCAAGCCTTTGTCGTACCAAGCAGCAGCTTGATTTGAATGTATGCCAAAGGACAGTAGTTAGGTTCATAGTTTTTTTTCCCTAGGAACTGTATTCTTCTATTCGAATCATGTACAGAAGACAGTAGTTAGGTTCATAGTTTGAGGTTCAGCGACAAGTATAGAAGTAGGAAAAATAGTCACAGGAAGACATGGCAATATGTCAGAGCTATTGCCTACAGTCAAACTACTTGAGCTGGGAAAAAACATAAGTTTTTGTTTGCAGGCTAGGCATATAAGATGGAAGAAATACTAACCTGTATAGATATGGATGCCAGGTTTCAGTTGCATCCTTTGGAGGTACAATCCACCATGGTATGCCCATTTACAATTCTGCAATTAGGCACTCTTAAAAGAATCACTAGCTCAAGCTGAACCTGTATAGGAAAAAAAAAAAGAAATCAATCTGAAGTCCATCACAAAGAAATGTAGGAACTAATAAAAATAAAAAGAATATATGCAGAAGAGAATTGTTAAGATATAATGACACAATCCTGAAAGCAAGGATGGTTGGTCTGTGCACTTGTCAAATTTTCTGCTGTTAGTGACGCTCAACAGCAGCTTCACCACTTGCCAGATCAAGCTGCTCCAAATTGACACCGCATATGCTATTAAACTCCACAGGTGCCACTAAAACAAGAACTTTCCATTGAATTGGTGGATCAAGAATCATTGAAACTACATGGGTAATAGTTGCATCAGACCAAAAATAGCACATCCAAGGATCTCACCATCGTGTTATAGACGTGGGGAAGGCCTGGGACACTTTGGGTGGCACTATGCAGCAGCTGCATGTTCGTAATAAGGCACAGCTCAGTGAGGACAAATAAACTGCACATCTAGATATAATCTATACATGTAATATTGTGGACACATGAAAGTATGGCTTTCTGTGCACATATGAAAACACATTGTCTAATCATCCTCTCAACTGAGTTGCACAAATGAAAACACATTGTCTAACCAAAATGTTCAGATACTAGTGTGTTTGCTTGCAGTTGCAGGCAAGATTATTCAAATAAAATTCAGTGTACTAGCACTCTATATGAGGGGTAAATAAATTACTTAAATCAGTTTGATCCTATGACAACAGTAAGCAGAAGAACCAGAGCAAAAATTAAGATGATAATCTTACCATGTCATTTTCTTTTCCTGAAGCATGTCAGATGATGGTGTCATCTCTTTATTGTGTCTGCTTGTGAGTAATTAGAGAATAGAGTTTGTCTGCATCAGTGGGCTATAGCATAACAAATTAGAGCTTGTGTAATGATATTTTGTCATATTGGGATATTTCAGCAGATGCTTGTTTTATTCCTCTGCTTCAATACTGCTTTGAGATAATGGAAGGACTAAGACAATCTAGTACAGAATGCATGTTATATCATTCCTACTGTGGATATTTTTTTTGGAATGAAACACCATCACATTATGCAAAAGATTAATTGGGACATAAAGAATGTTATATGATTCCTACTACGGACATCATCAGGAAAGATAAGTGTCTGAATATATGTACCACTATTAATAGTAAGGACCAATAGTATGCATCTAACTTAATAAAAAAATAGACATTCCCACAGAAAGTTAAGAGTTGCTGAGTTATATATGATATTACCATTCTTCTTTTCTACTTTTATTTGTATCTTCTCTGAAATAATTAACTCATCCAATGTAACAGTTTGCCAATCGAGTAATAAGATAAGATGCCTAACTACTGTACTAAAAATATTGTTGAACAAAGAGTATGCAGACACACACCATTAGGTAGTTCACAGTCATGCCGCAAATCACCTCTGCCTTGAAGCACTGTCAGCAATACCTGCAAATGCCAAAATTCATTGTCAGCATGCCTGCTGACTAAGCACTATAATACTCGATCCAGAATAGTTGCTACAAATTTTGCTTCTATGTGCAAAAGGACACGCCCCAACTCTTAAATCCTCGATCTATAATACTAACTACATCTGTATATGTGATGTGAAATCAATTAATAAACAAAATAAATCCACACTTGAGCGACTCACTTTTTTTTCCAGTACTAGATCCTTCTTTAAACTTTTAGCAAAGGAGAGGTGGCGGAAGGACTTACGGCGGCGGCGCACTGTGCTAATTTGGAACCGGAAGGAGATATGGTTATGGAAGTCGATGCTTCCAGCGGCGGGTTGGGCGGGCACGGGAGGCCGCGGCGTGGGACGGCACTGCCGGCCGCGGTGTTGGCCAGAACAGGTGGCCGCGGCGGGGGACGGCGCGGGCGGCCGCGGTGGGGGCGCCGCGCGGCGCTGGTGGCCGCAGCTGGGCGCTGCTCGGGCGCGGGCGACGCTGCTCGGGCGCAGCGCGGGCGGCTGTAGCGCGGGCAGCCGCGGCGGTGGGCGGGGCGGGCAGGCGTGGCGGGGGGCAGGTGCGGCCGGTGGGCGGCGATACGGCGGCGTGGCAAGCCGGAACGGGCAGGGCGCGAATGGATAAGGCCGGGCGCAGAAAGGCCTTTAGGCCTGTTTATTCGCCGCCTTTGCCGAGTGTTCTAGATCGGACACTCAGTAAAGTTTTTAATTTTTTTAAAAATAACGCTTTGCCGAGTGTGGCATTCGACAAAGCGTTGTCGTCGACGAGGTTTTGCCGAGTGTATTTTGTAGACCCTCGGCAAACTAATTATTTTATTTTTAATTTTAGCTTTCAATATTTTTTATGTAGCCTTTTTATAATATCTTGATCAACATGTTAAAAATTGGCACAATTTTTGGACATTTTGCAATATTTCATTAGTTTAATTTATTTCATTGATTTTTTTTTTTTTTTTTGAAAAATATAAATTTAAATTGCAAGTGCATCGAATAATGAAATTTCATGAATGAAAAAATAATATTCATGTTATTGAGTGTTATTTGATGTCGTTGCCAAAGATAGACCGAAATCTCGCACATCTTCATCACGAAACTTTGACAACAAACTTGCGGACGAATAGGTTTTAAATTCTATAAAATGCAAACACAGTCCAAAATTTATGAAACTTGTCGACCAGGCATGATATCGAATGTGGATGTGGTGATAAAAATATGAGAATATTTGGAGCACGTCGTTGCAAGGGATGCTTACAAACCCTAAGATCTCCAATGTGTTACTAGATATCGCATGTGGAGATCTTGGGGGGTTTGTAAGCACGGTACGTGACGATGTGCTCTAAATCTTCTCAAATTTTTATCATTGCATCCACATGCGATATTATGGCTAGTCGACAAGTTTCGTGAATTTCAGACTATGTTTGCATTTTATAGAATTTAAAACCTATTCATCCGCAATTTTTTTGTCAAGTTTCGTGATGAAGATATGCAAAATTTTGGGTCTATCTTTGGCAACGGCCTCAAATAATACTTAAATAACATGAATATCATTTTTAATTTATAAAATTTTATTATTTGATGCACTTGCAATTCAAATTTGTATTTTCTAAAAAAAAATTAATGAAAAGAAATAAACAAATAAAATATAGCAAAACATGCAAGAACTGTGCCAAATTTCAACATGTTGATCAAGATATTATAGGAACGCTATAGAAAAAAAATTGGAAGCCAAAATCTAAAACCAAAAAAAATTAGTTTGCCGAAAGTGTCTACAAAATACACTCGGCAAAGTAATTAGTTTGCCGAGTGTCATAGCTAGACACTCGGCAAAGTGTCTATTTTGCCGAGTGCTAACGGACAGCACTCGGCAAAACGCGCCGACGGGCGGCTACCCCCGTCACTCTTTGCCGTGTGTATTCTTTTGCCGAGGGTTGGCATTCGGCAAATTGTTCATTTTGCCGTGTGTATTATTTTGCCGAGTGCTCAATTTTTGCCGAGTGTTTTTCCTCTAACACTCGGCATATCTCGGGTTTCAAAGTAGTGGGAGAAATGAGTGTAGCTACACTACAAATAAGAAACTGAAAGTAAGAAAAGCTTGATACATAAAACTTGAGCTAGGAAAGATACAAATGCTAGGGGGTACTGAAATCCATATCAGTACCGAAAAATTGAGCTACTGAAACATTGCTGTAATATTACTGCAGTTTTCTGATCTTACTGAAGGCATGGCAGCCGCTTAACAAACAACACAACTTCTAAGAGTAGAATCAAACTTTACCACCGATATGTAAGGTATCTGTTAGATTAGTATACTACCCACTAAAGCAATTTCTCCTGCAAATTATTGATATTTCAGATTTATTTTGTGGAAACAAAAGAACCAAAAATCAAATGCTCGATTCGATCAATAATAGAGTTGTACTTAATCAGAGAGTAAAGTTGGCATTTTCCCTACTGCCTAATGCCATGTAAATTTCACCTTGATGCAAACTTGGCATTTAAGTAAAGTTCAGAACCTCAACATATTCATGCTTTATCAGGAAAAGCTAGGCAGAGAGAGACACAACTATGAACACAGGATAGTGGAATGAAACGAAATCAGAGATACCAAAATAGGGAATTACCATGAAGGGTCCTGAAAAGGAAGACGACACTAAACTCTAGAGATCTTTGGTCCATGGCTCATGTTCATAGCCATCCATATAAACGAAAAAGGTTACCCCTGCACACACTTGTCTAAAGTGCATGGTTCAGTTTCTTGTGCCATGACAGCAGTCCAGGCAGCAGTCCAGGTAGGAGGGCTCGGGCCATGGGGGGAGGCCGTGGCGGGGTTTCGTCCGTCTACCCTCCGTTCGCCCTCCTACCTTCCGTAGCCGCGAGGCTCATGGCGCTCCGGCACTGGGCCGTGGAGCAGGAACTGCATTCCGGCCTCATCGTGCTGCGTTCGTCCTGGGCGTGGATCCGGTTGCCGTCGCCACCCCCGTCGCCGGTGGCGCCATGGACACACCCATATCTACAGCTGTGTTAATGGGGGCGTGGTTTGGTAATACACTAATTTGGCCACTATTAGTAGATAAAATGATGGTGGGGGACTCCGCCTGCCCGCTTATCGATCCGTACCGCGCATTGGGGCGTGGTCCGAGGCAGGCTGTCCTCATCGGGGGAAACTTCTGCCCATTCGACGCACCGAGTGGCAATGCCTTCTGTCGCGTGGGAGGGAGCACGCTCCCTGCCTTACGTGGTGCTCAACCACTGGGAGAGCAAGTAGACTTCGGCGCAAGGCTGGCGCGCTCACCCTCTCCTGCCATTCCTATGGCGGCTGACCCGATGCGGTTCGAGGCGAGGGGCGGGTTCGTCACGCCGTGCAAAGTTGTCAGCGGCAGGAGGGCCGCTATTCGCCGCCTAGACTGCTACCTGCTCTCATCTCGTGTGCCCCATGACAGCTGCAGGTGGGCTTCGTGGGATCCAGCCTGGTGGACGAGTTCGACATGGTGGCAGGCCGGGGTGCCTGCCTTCGCAGGTGCCTCTCTGATGGGCCTGACAAGCTACTTGGCCCACGATGGAGCTGCGCTGAGCCGCATGAACTCCGGGAGGTTGCCCTGGCCGTGGATATGTGCCTATCCCGCCCAGAGGAGACCGACTCGGAGCCCACCTCACCCTGCCAGGCTGCTCGGAGCATGCTTCTATTGCCGCTCCGTTGCCCTCCGTCATCCAGCGTGGGTCGATGACATTGCTTTGTCTCCCTCGCGGCGGTAGCGTCCTTCATCGACAGGATTGCAGCATCCTTACCCCAACCGCTCATCCAAACACCCAGGGTCCGTGCGCCGCGACGACAGCTCCAACGCCCGACGGAAGTACGTCGCAGCTCTTGTCTCGCCATAAAAAGCAGGGCCAGGCTACCGAGGCCGGAGCTCCAGTCTGAGAGTGTTCTTCTCAAGAAGTGGGGGGGTGCAGATGGACGCGCGGGAGGAGGATCACGTGTCGTACGAGCAGTTCCAGGATGTGTTCAAGGAGTTGATGTCCGCCTCCAAGCGTGACGTGCTCGATGCTCTCTTCGTGGCCGATGGCTACGGCGGTCTGTTGCTGTTGGACTCCTGCGCTTAGGCGAAGTGGATGTCGCTCCACTAATGATTTCCATGAATTGTGAAAACATTCTTGTCTAGAATGTGCGTGGCCTAGGTGCCCGCGCTCGTCGCAACGTCGTTCATGAGGTAGTGTCGCTGGAGAAGGCTTCCCTCGTGTGCGCTCAAGAGACGAAGCTGCCTTGTATCACTCGTGCTATCGTTAATGAAATGCTAGGAATCGACTTTGACTACTTCTTTCTTCCTTCTGATGGAGCGTCTGGTGGGATCCTGTTGGCCTGGAAAAACTCGGTTTGGTCGCTGTCTCAGCATCGGATCGACACATTCAGTGTCTCCGCGCTGGCATCCATGTCGCAGGCACCGAGCGTGCAGCCATTCTGGTTAACTTCAGTTTACGGACCGCAGACTGATGTCGACAAGGCGGTGTTCCTGCAGGAGTTACAAGATGTTCGTGCTGCTTGCCCCGGGCCTTGGCTCCTCTGAGGAGACTTCAACTTGATTTACCGTGCTGAGGACAAGAACAATGATAGGCTGAATCGACGGTCCATGCGAGCGTTTCGAAGATGTCTCAACGATCTCAGCCTCTCCGAGCTATTCCTCCATGGCTGTCTGTTCACGTGGTCCAGTGAACGCGACCACCCTACACTCGAGAGAATTGACAGGGCATTTGCAACCTCTGATTGGCTAGAGCTCTTCCCTGACCACCGGCTGCGAGCTCTTTCCACGGATTGCTCGGACCATGCTCTGTTGTTGTTGCAAACTTGCACAAGCCCATGGGGTAAACGAAGGTTTCGCAATCTGGGTTCAGTTTGATGGATACTCGCAGGTGGTGGCGGATGCGTGGGCCAGGTCGCTGCACGAAGTGGACCACTATAGAAACCTGGACCACAAGCTGCGTCAGACGGCAAAGGCACTCAAGAGCTAGAGCATGAAGAAGGTCGGGAGTATACGCTTACAACTGTCGATTGCGCGCCGGGTCATCGCGGGCCTGGAGCAGGCGCAGGATCACCGGGAGCTGTCCTCTGATGAGAGAGTCCTGCAGACACGGCTGAAGTGGAGGTGCCTAGGCCTGGCCTCTATGATCAGGACCATCGCAAGACAGAGATCACGTCTGCTGTTCCTGGAGCGCGGGGACGCAAACACCAAGTTGTTCCATCCGGCAGCTCACCCAAAAAAAAGGAAAAAAAATCGATCCATTCGCCGGGCGATGGATGACTGGGTCGTGGTTGACAACGAGCAAATGGCGGACGCACTGCATGACCACTTCCGGGACCTCCTCGGAACGCCGGCACCGCGATCGCTCATGACCCGCTTTAACGAGCTGCAGCTGTCGTGGATCGATCTTTCGGCCCTCGATGCTTGTTTCTCTGAGGCCGAAATCTGGGCTGCTGTGCAGGACACACCGGACGAGAAAGCCCCAGGACCAGATGGGTTCACCGGGCTTTTCTACAAGTCAGCGTGGTAAATCATCAAGCATGACATAATCGCAGCCTTCAACGCAATCTGGTCACTGGATGGTCGAAGCTTCCATCTGCTGAACGAAGCTCTCATGGTACTTCTCAGGAAGAGGTCGGACGCGGAATCTATCAAGGACTGTCGCCCAATAAGCCTGATGCATAGTTTTGGGAAATTGTTCACCAAATGCCTAGCCAACAGACTAGCGCCCTACCTCAAAGACCTTGTCCAAATTTAACCAAACGGCCTTCATCAAGGGTCGGAGCATCCAGGACAATTTCAGAACAGTTCAACTGTCCTGCAGGCTGCTAACTAAGCTCTCTACTCCAACGGTTCTTCTAAAGGTCCACCTCGCAAAGGCCTTCGACTCCGTGTCGTGGCCATTCTTGCTCGAGGTTCTGCAGCACGCCGGTTTCAGCCAAAGATGGACTGACTGGATTGCATTGATCCTGTCCACAGCAAGCACCAGGATCCTGTTGAACGGCCGGCCGGGACAGCGCATCTGCCACATGAGAGGATTATGCCAGGGGAATCCTCTGTCGCCAATGTTGTTCGTTTTATCCATGGAAGTGCTAAATGCGATGATCAGGCGAGCGGATCAGGATGGCATGTTCACGCAGATCGGCCATGACGCCGTTACCTTCTGCACGTCCTTCTACGTGGATGACATGGTCGTGTTCATCAAACCTGTATGCCAGGACCTGTTACTACTACTGGCCATCCTTGACACCTTTGAGAAGGTCTCAGGGCTGCACACAAACCGTGACAAATCAAAGGCGGTTCCGATCGGCTGCTCCACAGATGAACTGCAAGTTACCCTGGACCTGTTCGGCTGCGCTCAGGAAAACTTCCCCTGCCGTTACCTCGGTATTCCGCTATCGATTAGGAGGCTGCGTCGGTCGGACGAACAACCACTCATCGACGTGGTCACCGACAGAATTCCATCCTGGAAAGGCAATATGCTCAACCTGGCGGGGCGTGCAACTTTAGTCTCTGCAACTCTATCGGCGATCCCGGTTTATGTCTCCATTGCGGTATGCCTCTCACCTTGGGCGATCGAGTGCATTGATTGTAGGCGGGGAGCATTTCTTTGGGCTGGAGCACAATCAGTCGTGGGGGGAAATGCAAGGTCGCTTGGTGAATGGTTTGCATCCCCAAAGACATGGGTGGCCATGGTCTGATTGACCTACGTCGTGTGGGGATTGCATTGCGTCTACGATGGGAATGGTTGCGGCGGACTGACACCACGAGATCGTGGCATGCTCTGCCTTCTACCTCGGAACGCGTAGTCCAGGCGCTGTTCCACGTGGCTGTTCACGTCGACATCGGAGACGGCCGGAACACTCTGTTCTGGATGGACCGGTGGATCAATGGCTATTCAATTGACCATATCACTCCGGCCCTATTTGCAATCATCCCCAAATGGCGTCGCAAGCGCACGGTCGCGGCGGCCTTGCCGGGCAGGGCCTGGGTCACGGACATTGCAGGAGCCCTGACAGTGTAGGTCGTTCTTGACTACCTGCATGTTTGGGAAATTCTTGAGAATGTGGAGCTCCGGCAGGGCGTGGACGACAGATTCTGTTGGCGTTTCAGCGCGGACGGAGTTTACTCGGCTTCCTCAGCTTACAGAGCTATGTTCATAGGGACTACCACTCTCCGGGGAGCCTCTTGCTTGTGGAAGGCCTCCGTTCCCCCCAAGGTCAAATACTTCTTTTGGCTAGCGTTGCATGACAGGTGCTGGACGGCAAGCCGAAGGATGAAGCGCGGACTTCAGGACAACGACCTTTGCGCCCTCTGCCACCAGGACTTCGAAACTATGCAACACCTGCTGGTAGGCTGCGTCTTCACGAGGAAGGTCTGGGCGAGGATCCGCAGTTGCCTCGCACTGCCACAGGCGACTCAGAGAGTTGCGAAACCTGTCGATCACTGGATGACTGAAAGAACAGTCCTGCCCAAGGATCTGAGAAGGGCCTTCGATGCATTATTCCTGTTGGTGTCCTGGATCATATGAAAGGAGAGGAACAGCCGTGTCTTCAATAGAATCGCCACCATGCCGGGCGTGGCCGCCGCCCGGGTCGAGTGAAGGCGAAGCTCGATTCAGCCGGGTTCCGAGGTTGGCGCCGTTCATGGCATCTTGGTCGCCCATGAGTGCTTTGGTGAGTGCGGTGTTGGTTGGGGCAATGATTTTCGTTTCTTCTGTTACTCCTTCGCCTTGTAAGCCGTGGCTTTGCGCCTGTTCGTGGATGCTACCCTCTTAATGAAAAACACGCTCGGTTGAGTGTGCTCGCGAAAAAAAGTTTCTTGTTGATATCAAAAGCTGCAAATCTAGTTTATGATGCATATTTTTGCAAGATAATTTCATGGTTCCCCATGTGTTCAACCAAAAAATCCTCCGAAAAATTTTTGATGCGCAATGAGAAAAGAGATTGCAAAAGGAAAATATGACCTTAGGAATAGCTTGCAGGTCCATTTTACATTTAAAATTGTTTGCTTGCTTATCACTTTATCATTATGCCTGAAACAAAGAAGCATTGTAAAAGCCCTGTGAACAAAACATATAATTGAGAAATTCACCAAAACTTAAAAACGAAGTGAACACTAACAAACAACTAGCCCGATTATCTTTGAGTGTGACTCTTTGCAGTTAACTTCAGAGATTAAAATGGTTTTTTATGAATCAATAAACCTAGATATCTAATGGCATAAAAAATTTCTAAAAAAATTATTCATTTGTTGGTGTTTCAAGAACAAGATTAAGAACTGGTGGATGTTGATTACCATCTTTGGTGGCATTCACCTAACATACTGGAATCTCGTATAAGCAATGGAGACATCATGTCCTTTGTGGTGGTGACTGGCCCTCCTTATTATGGAACACAAGTGCACCGCATAGAGCACCACATACACCCACTACGGGGAAGCAGCGCTTTGCCGAGTGCCCGGGGGCACTCGGCAAAGCCCCCATTGCACTCGGCAAAGGGTACTTGGCAAAGAACCCGTCGGCAAAGGGTTTCCTTGCCGAGTGCCATATGTCGGGCACTCGGCAAAATCTTTGTCGAGTGCCAAACCTGCACTCGGCAAACGGGTTTTAGCCGTCAACTTGGATGGGCTCTTTTGCCGATCGCTGGACGGCCAGCCGGCACTCGGCAAAGAGTTTTTCTTGAGAAATTCTTTGCCGAAAGTGCCTTCCCCGCCGGCACTCGGCAAAGAGTTTTTTATTTTTTAAAAAATTCGTTGTTGCCGAGTGTCATGGCTCCAGCACTCGGCAAAGTTGGAAAATAGAGGCTCGGGTTTCCCGGCTTTTACCGAGTGCCGGTGCCATGGCACTCGGCCAAGGCCTCTTTGCCGAGTGCAACACTCGGCAAAGAGGGAAAAATGCTATTTTTTGTTTTTTATTTTCCATCAACACAAACAATCAAATCACATATATATCATCACTCGAGCACGTGATACATCACAGATACATGACATCCATCTTTCATATTCCGACGCATACACATATCGTCGATAATGCATCACTTACACATATATTGTATATAATGCATAACATACACAAATATCGTCTATAATCCATCACATACAACTCATAATCCATCACAAGTCACGTAGGAACACAAGTTTAGGTCCATTACAAGCAAGACGAACATGAAGAGAGAAACGACAGATACCTACTGCCATCCTTGCCACCCAGAGTGTGGAGCGGAGTGCCCAGGATGTGAAGGGGCAGTTGGCCACCCGGCCTGTAGCGAAGGGCCACCCTGAGGAGTCGGGTTTGAACCCACAGACTGTGGCTGCATAAGGAGAAGCGAATTCATGAGTATATGCATGAGGGTCGCACAAGGTAAAGGAGTAAACAACCAACCAGACGTACTCATCAGGGTCCCAACAGGAGTAGGAGCCACAAATGGAGCAAGCAGCGACTGGGGTACGACCACACCTAGCAAGGCCTGAAGGCTCACCATGAAGCTGAATATGTCCCACATCCTCTGCTCCTCGGCCGCCCACTGGGCTTGTACAGCCTCTATCTCTAGACGATAGGCCTCTGCCTAGGCCGCCTGCTGGGCCTCCAACCTCCACACAGAGGCCTGCAACATTCACCCGCAATGTTCAAACAACTCAAAAGCTAGGTAGATATATAACAGCAGAGACCAACGCATGAAATAGTACTAACCTGGAGTTCCGCCATCTGCTACTGTGAGCTCTGCTGCCGAGGGCATATGGGGACGGAGAAGCTCATGCTCCTTGCTCGAATCTCGGCGAGGTTGGGAACAGAGGCGGAGTCAACTGTGCTGTCCGCCATCTAGTACCTATCGTGCTGCTTCCCTCCTCCTAGCCTCATTAGTAGGTTTGTGTCCAGGGGCTAGGTGGCCGGATCGAAGTCCTCTCCATGGCGCTCGCGAGCTGCCGAGGTGTACTCGTTGAGCTTTGTAGGCGCTCGAGTTGGTGTACGCCTTGGGCCCGTCCGCCGGGTTGTACGTGACGTTCGGAGTAGTCTCCTTGCCCTTGTGTGCCATGGCGAACGCCATGAACTCGTTGCAATCCTGGCCTTGGTGCGCCTGGAACTGCGGGGGAACACAAAGATGATTACAAATAATATGAATTGAGAGCTAAAATAAATAAATAAAGATGAAAACATAAACAACATTACCCATGTCTGGACGTACGCGTTGAGGCTCCTATTGCCTTGGTGGTGTGCCGACCCACCCATCTGCAGGCGGCAGTCTCGGCGGATCCTATGCTTCTCCGCCCACTCGTCGGAGAGCCACCTATCCACAATCGCCTCCCAGCAGAGGCGGTGCCTGGAGTACCATTCTGGACATTGCTGCATGCCATCAAGATATTGATATATCAAAAGATGGAATAAAGCCTACCTATACTTAATGGAAGGAGTAGGAATTGATGTTTCATACTTACCGAGAGGTACTGATCACTGGTGAGCGTCATGGTCCTGGCCTAGGGCTTCTTCAGCGCTACACCAAGGACGTCGGTCTTGTAGTTGATGATGCACTGGTGCCGCGTCTCGTAGTACAGGTCCGCGAGTCGGGACCTGCAGACCCTGTCCTGCACTTGCGCTGCCCGGTGCTCAAATCCTTCGTCGCACCTGTAGTACTCCTGCATAGAGACATCATGTATTATTTCTTTATTTCAAGAACAACCAATGAATGCATAGTATTAACCAATTTAATGTGATGAATACTCACCCAGAACTCAGCCTTGATCCACGCCGCAACGGTGCCGTAGTCACTGTCTACAGCGGCATAGAAGTGGTCCCACGTCCAGGGCGGTGAAGTCACCCCGACGTACGTCACCGTGCCAGGGTAGTGCTTCCTAATCAGAAGGTCCGGGGTGCCATGGATGTGGCGCCCCTTTCCAGATACTACTTCCTAGTTGCTGCACGAGTCATTACGAAGAATTGTTTGTCCCTAAACCAGGTTCTCAATATGTCATATGAAATATTACTGAAATTATACTTACTCGTCACCGTGGGGTCGAATCAAGGGGCACCGGTGTAGTGGGATCGGCCCTGTCGGGAGCTTCGAGGGTCCACACAAGTAGACTCCCAATGAGGTAGAGCTTGTGGCAGTGGAAGCGGATCCCCCAGCTGTGGCTAACGCCGCCCTGTGGTCCGACAAGTCAGAGGACGTGCCACATCCTCCTATCTCGAGACTCACCTCCTGGTTGTCCTCCTCCTCCACTAAAGGGGTGGAAGCCGGCTGCACGGTCCTTGGACGGTCGGTGGGGCGGCCTCTTCTCGGCCTTCTCGGCGGTGGCTCCGGCGAGGGGTCCTCCTCAGTAGGGGGTGGAGAGCGCTCCCTCATGTAGAGGGAGTTGACCGCACAACGGGCCTGCCTTCCGCGACATTTTGTCGAGTCCCCGCAATTTCAAATAGTAAACCAATTAGCACAGTTAAATTATAAGTTGTAAGTACTTATAAAGAGATGCAAAATGAACAAAACATAATTATAATAATAATAATAATAATAGTAGTAGTAGTAGCAAAGAAGTAATAATATAGTATTACATGAATTAGAAATATTTTTCACGATAGGCGCCAATTTGGATCATAGGTGTCGTCATCACTATCGATATTGTCATATTGCACCCCTCTTCCCTCGTCCTCATCTCCATCATCTTGTCATTGCCTAACAATACTTGCTCAAGAATTTGTAAGTCTTCCTCTTCTTCCACCTCTTCTCCCTCATCCTCATCTCCATCGGCCTAATCAATGTCATTGTCTACTTCCATCAGCGCAAACATGTCTATGTCAAACCTTCCTTCTAACCCCTCTGATTGATAGAACTCCCGTGTGTCTAGGTCAAAGTTGTAATCCTCATTATTCGGGGCGGGCAGTTTACCATGAGGCGATACCAACTGCACAAGGTATCAACCCATTAGATTGGGGTCTTTTTGACACGCCCAAGGAAGATAATAAACTTACGTGGCCTGTTGAGCCATAATATAGACATCCTCTCCTTGATGTTCGGTTTGTGAGCATCATACATCACCACGTGCTCAAAACTTTTTCAATTTTTTACCATGGCATATGCATATGATATCATGGCATCTTGACAAGTTTCATAATTTTTTGAATTCATTTGCATTTTATATAATTAAAAACCACTGCATAAAAGTGGCCGGTATTGCCCCCGTGGCCACGTTGATCGAAATTTTGAGAGTGTTCCCCTGGATTTAGCCTAAAATTACACTAAGGAATAGGGATAGCATTTTTTCAATGAATGAAATCTACAATTCAATGCACCTGCAGTTTAAACTTGCATTATGCGAAAAAAATTCAACAAAACAAAATAAACTAAATAAATATAACAAAGTTCATTGCAAATATCCCAAATTTTAACATGTGGTTTGTGATAGTATAGCAAAGCTTACAAAAATTTTGGTGGCTAAAAAACAAAAAATAAAAAAAAAATTGCCGAGTGCCTAGGTTGGCACTCGGCAAAGTTGTTGCTTGCCGAGTGCCAGCCGTTTGGCACTCGGCAAAGGGGACGGAGCTGGATGCCGTCAGCCCCTCCCTCATCTTTACCGAGTGCCTGGCTTTGCCGAGCGCCAGGCACTCGGCAAACTACACCTTTGCCGAGTGTCAGGCACTGACACTCGGCAATGGCATCTTTGCCGAGTGCCTTTTTTTGCCGAGTGCGGCGCTCGGCAAAATAGGTCTTTGCCGAGTACCCGAAATTTGGCACTCGGCAAAGGCTCGGTTTCCTGTAGTGACCACTCACATTCCAGATTGTAGCAAATTCGCAATTCAACCAAGCTGGAAGAACACGGTGCAGCAACGCACGCCTGCATCATCAAAATGCGAAGGGAACAATTAGAGAATGTCGCCTCCACCCTGGCTTGACCCGCTGCTTTATGGAGGACACCACAGATCCGGGAGAGTGAGAAACTCTTAAACAATAGGAGAGGAGAGTGACGGAGGGTTGTGCGTGGTAGTGCTGCTGCTCGACGAGATGCGGTCGCCAGCTGCCCCTAGGGTTCCGGCCAAGGCTCGAGGCTTCGTGGGTGGTGGTCATCCAGGGTCCAGCATTGGCGTGCTGGCTGGGGTAAGGACAGCGTGGGCGACGGTGCAGGGCGAGCACGGGCGGCGGCGACGACGAAGCTTTGAGCGGTGGCGACTGAGGGTGCGGGGAAGAGTGCGTTGAGTCGCGTTACGGCGAAAACCGTCGACTCGAGGCCGAGGGTATGTGGGGTGTGGCCGTGTGGGCGATTCTCAGGCGGGCGAGGGTGTAGAGACTTTTCACAGCATCTTCGCGGCTTCACCACGTGCAGTGGCAGATGGTGTTTGGCAGTTGCCTAGCCTAGTACGTTGGCCTTGCTGACCAGTGTTTTATCACAATTCACAACTGACCGCCTCTTTCCAAATGAACGGTCGTAATAGTTTTTTTTCCTTATAGCACTAGAGCAGCTTCAGTGTATGAAAAAGAACAAACTGAAACTTCAAAATGGAACAGAAAACAATGTATGAGCTGACTCTATCTGTCAGAAAGAAAACCAAATATTGAGAAGCATCGATCCGAATTGAATAAACAAGTCAATCATGAAGGGAGAAGTCAAGAGCCAAGATAAAAAATATTATTTTATTTTTGTTGTAGAGTTCATGGCGGATACCACGAGCCACTCCACACTAGTAGCAGTCCAACTCTCTGACACACTATAGAAACTATAGACTTAGTTTGATGATTACATTGGAGCTGCCCTTATGTGGTTCACTGATTGTCCATCAGTTTCCAAACAAAATCTGCCATTATCAAGTCAAAGTTGCTACTCCTAGCGATCAACAATCTAGCAATTATGGCTAGGTTCCAGACACAGGATCGAGTCTAGTACCTAACAATGAAAATAGTCAAAGGCAAACACCAGCAACAGAGGGGGAGGGGAGAAGTGTGAGAACGATAACAGAAGAGAGTTAAAGAAAAAAGTGAATAGATGAATTGAAGACAACCAACAGCAGCAGGTGAATTGAAGGCAAACACCGGCAGCAAAAAATGAGAAGAGGAGTGTGAGTACAAACTGCAAGTGGGGAATAGAGAGAGAAACATGAGTGGAGGACAAATACCAAGTGGAGGGAGAGAGTATGAGAACAGTGAGAGGAGAGAGTCTTAAAGAAAAAAGTAAATGAAGGCAACGAGCAGCTATAGGTGAACTCCAAGCAAACACTAGCAGCAGAAAGTGAGGGGAGGAGTGTGAGAATAGTGATAGGAGAGAGTCAAAGGAAAAAATAAACAACTGAATTGAAGGCAACCAGCAGCAGTAGGTGAATTAAAGGCAAACACCAGCAGTAGAGGGTGAGGGGAGGAGTGTGAGAATGAACAATCGGTGGAGGGATGGAGAGGGGAATACGAGTAGAGGGCAAATACCAAGGGGAAAGAGAGTGTGAGAACAAACACCTGCAGCAGAGGGTGAGGGAAGAAGGTCAGAACAGTGACAGGAGAGAGTCAAAGGAAAAATAAATAGGTAAATTGAAAGCAACTAGCAGCAGTAGGTGAATTGAAAGCAAACACCAGCAGCAAAAGGTGAGAGGAGGAGTGTGAGAACGAACTGCAGGTGAAGGAATGGAGAGGGGAACATGAGTGGACGGAAAATACCAGGTGGGTGGAGAGATATGAGAACAGTGAGAGAGGAGTCTTGAAGAAAAATGTGAATGAAGACAACCAGCAGTAGCAGGTGAACTAAAGTCAAACACCAACATCAGAGGGTCAGGGAAGGAGTGCTAGAATAGTGACAAGAGAGAGTCAAAGTAAAAAATGAATAGGTGAATTGAAGGCAACCGGCAGTAGTAGGTGAACTGAAGGTAAACACCATCAGTAGAGGGAGAGGGGAGAGGTGTGAGAACAAACTCTAGGTGAGGGGATGGAGAGCGGAATACTAGTGGAGGATAAATACCAGGTAGGGAGAGAGGGTGTGAGAATAGTGAGAGAAAAGAGTCTTAAAAGAAAAGTGAATGAAGGCAACTAGCAACAGCAGGTGAACTAAAGGCAAACATTATCAGCAGAGGGTAAGGGGAGGAGTGTGAGAACAGTGATAGGAGAGAGTCAAAGTAAAAAGTGAATAGGTGAATTGACGGCAACCAGCACCAGCAGGTGAATTGAAGGCAAACACCAGCAGCAGAGGGTGAGGGAAGGAGTGTGAGAATGAACTGTAGGTGGGGGATGGAGAGAGAAACACGAGTGGAGGGCAAATACCCAATTGGGAGAGAGAGAGTGTGTGTGTGAGAATAGTGAGAGGATAGTCTCAAAGAAAAAAAATGAATAAAGACAACCAGTAGCAGTAGGTGAACTAAAGGCAAACACCAACAATAGAGGGTGAGGGAAGGAGTGTGAGAACAGAATAGGAGAAAGTCAAAGAAAAAAGTGAATAGCTGAATTGAAGGCAACCAGCAATAGCAGGTAAATTGAAGGCAAACACTAGCAGCAGAGGGTAGGGGAGGAGTGTGAGAATAAACTACAGGTGGAGGGATAGAGAGAGGAATACGAGTGGAGGGCAAATACCAGGTGAGAGGGAGTGTGAGAACAGTGAGAGGAGAGTCTTAAAGGGAAAAGTGAATAAAGACAACCAGCAGCAGTAGGTGAACTGAAGACAAACCCTAGGAGCAGAGGGTGAGAGAAGAAGGTGAGAACAGTGGCAGGAGAGAGTCAAAGGAAAAGGTGAACAGTGAATTGAATGCAACCAAAGAATGTGTGAATTGAATGCAAACACCAACAGCAGAGAAAGAGGGAAGAAGTGTGAGAATGAACTGTAGGTGGGGGATGGAGAGGGAAAAACAAGTAGAGCGCAAATACCTGATAGGGAGAGAGTATGAGAACAGTGAGAGAATAGAGTCTCAAAGGAAAAAATGAATGAAGACAACCAGCAGTAGCAGGTGAACTAAAGGCAAACACTAGCAACAGAGGGTAAGGGGATGAGTGTAAGAACAGTGACAGGAGAGGGTCAAAAGAAAAGGTGAACTGGTGAATTGAAGGCAACTAGCAGCAGCAAGTGAACTAAAGGCAAGCACTAGAAGCAGAGGGTGAGAGGAGTGTGAGAACAAACTGTAGGTGGGGATAGAGAGGGAAACATGAGTGAGAGACAAATATCAGGTGGGGGAGAGTGTGAGAGCAATATGATAAGAAAGTCTTAAAGGAAAAGATGAATGAAGGCAACCAGCAACAGCAGGTGAACTAAAGGCAAACACTATCAGTAGAGGGTAAGGGAAGAATTTTGAGAACAGTGACAGGAGAGAGTCAAATTAAAAAAGTGAATAGGTGAATTGAAAGCAACCAGCACCAACAGGTGAATTGAAGGCAAACACCAGCAGCAGAGGGTGAGGGGAAGAGTGTGAGAATGAACTGCAGGTGGGGGATGGAGAGGGAAACATGAGTGAAGGGCAAATACCCAATAGGGAGAGAGAGTATAAGAACAGTGAGAGGATAGTCTCAAAGGAAAAAATGAATGAAGACAACCAATAGCAGTAGGTGAAATAAAGGCATACACCAAGAAAGCGGAGGGTGAGGGAAGGAGTATGAGAATATGTGGCAGAATCTTCTAAATTACATGGCCCACAAGCACCTGACATTGTCTCTAAGACCCCTATCAGCCATACTTGTGTACCACATAACTCAGAATGTTCTGTCGGGTGAAACCCGATGAAACCACGGTCCTCTAGGATCAACTTCTTACAAAGAACTTGCAGTATTACAACCGTTTTTATTCAAATACAACAGAGAAGCGAAAGATTTATAAAAGATATGACTACACTTGATCAGAGTTTGATTAAACAAAACTTAACTGAGTTTACGGAAGCAGTGAAGAACCATAGAACACTTGTAAGAGAACGTCTCAAACGGAAGGTATTCGATCATGCCAAGCCCACTGGTATGACCGAAGTTAGCTTCACTAATCAACACCGCAATGTGGGTCAAACAAACCCCGAGTACAAAAGTACTCCGCAAGACTTACCCGACCAAAAATTAGGAAGAAGACTCAGGAATGCGGGCTAATAGGAATCAAGATAAGGCTTTAGCAAGATCAAATGACACCTTTGCAAAAAGAGACTAAGCCAGTCCTTACTTTACTATAACAATCACTTGTCCATCATGTAACGATTTCAAAACTTCTCAATCTCAACAACTTTCATCATTACTACGATGCTGGTGCAAGGATCAAGTCTCCCATATCGTGGAGCAACGACGATTCGAACCGCTTATATACCCAGCTGGGGCTTCCTAGCCACACGATGTATGCAGGACCGACTATCTTACATACATCAACTCAACGCTTGGATTTCTCCATACCGTAACGGGTCCCACGGCACCCGAGAGTACAAGACTCCACCTCCCTACGCCGCCGGTCGACCGGCCGACGGCGCGCCGTAGGATGGGTACACGCTACTCCCGCCATCTCTCCACTCCCAAATCGCGGTTGTCCGTTCTCGCCATGAATAGTCCAAGTGGAGCTTACCGCCATTAGCATGTGACTAGTACTATCCAATAACCTCATGATCCAAGGGCCAAGGCAACGCACGGTGCTTAACCGACACAAGTGGACGACACTACACCGGGGCACTAGCCCTTCCCCGATGCAAGTCACTCCACCCAAGCATCTCAATTTACTCATCATGTTCTTCTTGCCGCCTACCCTTGACCCGATCAAAGTCAAAGATAAACAACAAGCAACATCAGGTTTTCATAATTTCCCTCAACGGGGTATTGTTATCAAACTTTGAAAAACTTTTATTTGTAAAGCCTAGGCTATCACGAGACTAAGCATATACTAAGCATTTTTAAATCGAAACAGGTTTCGTGGATAATATACCAAGGTACGGTAAATGCAAAGCAGATAGGATATCACACAACTCCTACACTTAATGCATCATAACATCAACATAAAATTATAAAGGATTTTCAAAATTCAAGGAAGGGTTTAATGCATCCGGGGCTTGCCTGCGTTGTTGAGAGAAGGTTAGCGGTTAGTCTTGATATCGATATCTTCGACGAAATCATCTCGTCGGTGTTGGATCACTGGACCTTCTCCGAAGCTTGCCAAAGCGATCTTCGCGACTCGTACACTACACGTATATAAATGATGCCTACTTAATGACATGCTTGACATGATGCATGTGAGATGCATGATAATGCATTGGTGAAAGCATAACAAGATTAATTAATTTGAGTACAACTTTCCTTCACAGTGCAATTGCAAACAATTAACATAAAGTATTTTTTATCAAATTGCTCGTTGATTATTCATATTTACTACTCAAAACTATACCAGGAAAAAGACATGCACAAGCAACACGTACACTAACAATACATTTATTCTTAAGCAAAGAAGCATCAAAATTTTTTTAATTAATGAGATACCATTAAACAAGATTAATCCATTAGTTAACATGTTAAATACGACCTTATCCAAAGTGTCATGGTGGATTGGAACACAACTTATTAACAAGTTGGTGCCATGTAGTAGGGTTGATTATTTCATGGACTTCAATTAATTCCAAAAGTCACCACAAGTTTATCTAACTATACTCTTGTATTTGATTATCTACTTATTAGTTACACATGTTGCTAGCATAACCATTAAGCAACATTAGTCAACTGTTAACATGGTGGATGATATCATATCAAGGTCAACATTTTATTGCCATGGGGCAGCAAGGTTGACAAGCTCCATGGTCTTCAAATAACACCCAAAAGCAATCAACACTAAATCACCCTCTCTTTTTTATCATTTATTTTATTACTATTATGAGACAAGCACTATTATTAAGTGAAACATATCAAGCCATGGATCAGTGGGGTGTGAGGTGATTCATGGTCTTCAATTAATGCCAAAAACCACTCAACATTTAATTAATCAATTAATTAATCAATTGGTTGTTTTATTAACCATTTTCTCAGTCATTAAACAAGGTGAAAATTAATTATTAAAATAAATTTGCTCAAAACAGTTTCCAAATTTTAGTGGAGCTAAATTTTCACATGAAAAGCTTCACCCTAAATTTTCATGATTTTAGGATTATTATTTTACTCTACAAAAATCAAATACTATGTATTTATTAATTAAAGCATGGAATTATTGAGCATAACAAAAATGATTAACATGCCAAACACATATTTTTCCATGAAACTACACCTCATGAGGAACACAAATAATTTTTATTCATATTTTTCTAAGCTCAGATTATTTAATTATGAAATAAACAAGGAATCAGCATTTTCACCTTTTCTGAAAAAAGAAAAAATCCTTTTACTGCTCTTCTTCTACCTTCAGCTGCTGGCCAGGGGCATGGCCGGAACGGACCGAGACTGGCCGGCGGCGGCAGCTCGGCGGCCGGCGGTGGAGGAGTTGGCCGGAATGGGCTGCAGAGCAAGGCGAACTCGCTGGTGCTCCTAGCTTGGCCGGAGGTGCTCGGTGGTAACCTGGCCACGAGCGCCCGCGGCGGCGGCCATGGCTGTGACGGCGACCACCGCAACGCCGGCGCTTCGGCTGCGGCAAGGACAAAAATAAGATGGTAGGGAAGGAGAGGAACGGCGCAAGGAGGCAGCAGAGCTGGCTGTACAAGCTACTGGGCAGGGACAGCTCGATGGCGGCGAACATCGCCGGCGAGCTGGAGCTCTGTGGTGGCAGCTCGGGAAGGAGAAAAGAAAGAAGAGGACTGGCTGCCGGGCTTAAGAGGTCGCGGGCGAGGCTTTAGGCTAGCCAGCTCCTGCTCGAAGTCGGCCACGCAAGCGGGTGCGTGTCCAGCGCAAGGAAGCGGCGAGAAGAACGACGAAGCAGCTCAGTGGCGAGCAGAGCTCGGCCGAGTTACTGTAGCAGCGACCATTTTCCCCTTCGTTTCTATTTTTCTCCTGAATTAATGTAACAACTTCAAAAACTCCAAAACAAAAGTTGCTCCGTTCGATGCGATCTTCAACTTTGCTTTTGGACTACCCAAAATTCTGCCTCCATTTTGAAATTTGGAAAAAAAGATAAAAAGAGGGGCTTAAAAATTAGGATTTTTGAATTTCAGACTTAGAATTTTGAATTTTTAAATCTCTATTTGAAACTTCATCCTTCAAACTCTATTTTGAAATTCCAACAACCAAATTTTATGATCATTTCATAATTTCATAATTTGAGCTCAGAGATTAGGATTTTAACCTATTTTAATTAGCAAGCGTATTAGATCTAATTAGGACATTTAAACCACACTAATGATGATTAACCATTATTAAAAACCATTTCATGTTTTACTTAAAACAAGCACCAAATACATGATTAACATTTCATATTATTATTAACACATCATATCAAGGCATGTGATCGAGTAGGAATTTTTAACACCATGAGATGCTCTAATGCACCGATGCTTGGTGATTAACTTAATGATGCTTAATGCATAATATGATGACATGGTGGGGTTTAGGTTAACGTAACACCGTGGGTGTTACGTGATAGGAGAAAGTCAAAGGAAAAAGTGAATAGCTGAATTGAAGGTAACCAAAGAACAAAGGTAAATTAAAGGCAAACACTAGCAACAGAGGGTGAGGGAAGGAATGTGAGAATGAACTACAGGTGGAGGAATGGAGAGGGAACATGAGTGGAGGGCAAATACCTAGTGGGGGGAGAGTGTGAGAACAATGAGAGGAGAGAGTCTCAAGGAAAAAAAAGTGAATGAAGGCAACTTGTAGCAAATGAAAGTAAACGAAAGACAAACCCTAGTAGTAGAGGATGGAGGGAGGAGTATAAGAATGAACTACAGATAGGGGATGAAGAGGGAAACCTGTGCGAAGGGCAAATACTAAATGGGGTGAGAGTGTCAAAACAGTGAGAGGGGAGAGTCTCAAAGGAAAAAGTGAATGAAGGCAACCTGCAACAGCAGGTAAACGGAAGGCAAACACCAGCAGTAGAGGATGAGAAGAGGAGTGTGAGAATGACCTGTAGGTGGGGGATGAAGAGGGAAACATAAGTGGAGGGCAAATTCCAGGCAGGGGGAGAGAGTGTGAGAACAATGAGAGGAGAGTCTCAAAGGAAAAAATGAATAAAGGCAACCAACAGTAGCAGGTGAACTAAAGGCAAACACCAGCAGAAACCATAAGGGGAGGAGTGTGAGAACGGTGACAGGAAAGAGTCAAAGGAAAAAGTGAATAGCTGAATTGAAGCCAATTAGTAGCAACAGGTGAACTGAAGGCAAACACCGGTAGCAGAGGGTGAAGAGAGTAGTGTGAGAACAAATTGTAGGTGTGGGGATGGAGAGGGGAATATGAATGGAGGGCAAATACTAGGTGGAGAAGAGAGTGTGAGAACAAAGGAGAGGAGACAGTCTTAAAGGAAAAGTGAATGAAGGCAACCTGCAAGTAGCGGATAAACCAAGGCAAACACCGTAGTAGAGGGTGAGGGGAGGAGTGTGAGAATAAACTGTTGATGGGGGATGAAGAGGGAAATATGAGTGGAGGGTAAATACCAGATGGGGAAGACTGTGAGGACAGGGAAAGGAGAGAGTCTCAAAGAAAAAAATAAAGGCAATCAGTAGCGAGGTGAATTGAAGGCAAACACCAAGAAAGATAGCATAAGGGGGAAGTGTGAGAGCGATGACAGAAGAGACTCAAAGAAAAAAGTAAAGAGCTAAATTGAAGGCAGATAGGAGCAGTAGGTGAATTGAAGGCAAACATCGGTAACAGAGGGTAAGGGAAGGAGTATGAGAACAAACTATAGGTAAGGGGATGGAGAGCGGAAACACAAGTGGAGGGCAAATTCCAGGTGGAGGAGAGAGAGTGAGAATAGTGAGAGGACAGGGTTTCAAAGGAAAAGGTGAATGAAGGAAACCAGCAGTAGCAGGTGAACTGATGGCAAACACCAATAGCAGAGGGTGAGAGAAGTATAAGAATAGTGACAGGGAGAGAGTCAAAGAAAAAAGTTAATAGGTAAATTGAAGGCAACCAGCAGCAGTAGATGAATTGAAGGCAAACACCAGCAGTAGAGGGTGAGAGGAGAAGTTTGAGAATGAAATGCAGGTGAGGGATGGAGAGGAGAACATGAGTGGAGGGCAAATACCAGGTGGGTGGATAGAGTGAGTAGAGTGAGATGAGAGTCTTAAAGGAAAAAGTGAATAAAGGCAACCAGCAGCAGTAGGTGAACTGAAGGCAACCCCAGCAGCAGAGGGTGAGGAGAGAAGTGTGAGAACAGTGATAGGAGAGAGTCAATGAAAAAAGTGAACAACTAAATTGAAGGCAACCAGCAGCAGTCGGTGAATTGAAGGCAAACACCTACAGCAGAGGGTAAAGGGAGGAGTGTGAGAATGAACCGCGGGTGGGGGATGGAGAGGAGAACACGTGTGGAGGGCAAATAGTAGGTGGGAAGATTGTGAGAATAGCAAGATGAGAGTCTTAAGGGAAAAAAGTGAATGAAGGTAACCATCAAGAGCGCTTGAACTAAAGGCAAACACCAAGAGCGTAAGGTGAGGGAGGAGTCCGAGAATAGTGACATAAGAGAGTCAAAGGAAAAGTGAACGACTACATTAAAGGCAACAAGCAAAGCAGCCTGAATTGAAGGCGCAGACACCACCAAAGACAAGTTGAGGGGAGGAGGTGAGAATGAACTACAGGTAGGGGAGAGGTGATAGTATGAGAATAGTGAGAGGAGAGTCTCAAAGGAAAAATTGAATGAAGACAAACCCGCCAGCAAAGATGTGAATCGAAGGCAAACACCAATGCAGAGGGTGAGGGGAGGAGTGTGAGACAAAGGATGGATGGAGTCAAAGAAAAGTGAATAGATGAATTGAAGGCAACTAGCAAGAAAGGGTAAATTAAAGGCAAACATTAGTAGTAGATGGTGCCGGGAGAAGCGTGAGAACGAACTATAGGTTGGGGGATGGAGAGGGGAACACAAGTGGAGGGCAAATACCAGGTAGGGGCGAGAGTGTGAGAAGTGTGAGATGAGAGAGTCTCAAAGGAAAAGGTGAATGAATGCAACTAGCAATAGTAGGTGAACTGAAGGGAAACAACAAAGAGTGAGAAGGTGAGAGGGGGGTGTGAGAATAGTGATAGGAGAGAGTAGAAGGAAAAAAATAAAAAGGTAAATTGAAGGCAACTAGCAAAGAAAGAAATGAATTGAAGGCGAACACTAGCAATGAAAAGTGAGGGGGAGTGTGAAAATGAACTACGTGTGGGGATGGAGAGGGGAACACGAGTGGAGGAAAAATACCGTGGGGGGAGAGTGTGAGAACAAAGTGAGAGGAGAGAGAGTCTCCAAGAAAAAGTAAATGAATACAACTAGCGCCAAGAGGTGAACTCAAGGCAAACACTAGTAGCGGGGAGGAGTGTGAGAACAGTGACAGGAGAGAGTCAAAGAAAAAGTGAACAGGTGAATTGAAGGCAACCAGTAGCAGCGGGTGAATTGAAGGCAAACACCAGTAGCAAAGGGTAAGGAGAGGAGTGTGAGAATGAACTGCAGGTGGAGGGATGGAGAGGGGAAGATGAGTAGAGGGTAACTACCAGGTAGGGGGAGAGGGTGTGAGAACATTGAGAAAAAAGAGTCTTAAAGGAAAAAGTGAATGAATACAACCACCAGCAGCAGGTGAACTAAAGACAAACACCGATAGTAGAGGGTGAGGGGGGAGTGTGAGAACAGTAACAGGAGAGAGTCAAAGGAAAAAGTGAACAGATGACTTAAAGGCAACTAGTAGCAACAGGTGAAATGAAGGCAAACACTAGCAGTAGAGGGTGAGAGAAGGAGTGTGAGAATGAACTACAGGTGGAGAAATGGAGAGGGGAACTCGAGTAGAAGGCAAATCTAGGTGGTGGGAAGAGAGTGAGAATAGTGAGAGAAGAGAGTCTCAAAGAAAAAAGTGAATGAAGGCCAATCAGCAATAGTAGGTGAACTGATGGCAAACATCAACAATAAAAGGTGAGGGGAGGAGTGTGAGAATAGTGACAGAGAGAGTTAGAGAAAAAATGAATAGGTGAATTGAAGGCAACCAACATCAGTAGGTGAATTGAAGGCAAACACCAGCAGCAGAGGGTGAGGGGAGAAGTGTGAGAACAAACTACAGGTGGAGGGATAGAGAGGAGAACATGAGTGGAGGGCAAATACCGTGTGGGGCTGGAGAGAGTGTGAGTACAAAGGTGAGATCGAGAGTCCCAAAGGAAAAAAAAGTGAATAAAGGTAACCGCAGCAGCCGGTAAATCAAGGCAAACACCGCCAGCCAGAGGGTGAGGGGGGGAGTGTGAGAACAAAGGGACATGAGAGAGTCAAAGGAAAAAGTGAATAGTTGAATTAAAGGCATCCAACAAGAAAGGTGTGAATTGAAGGCAAACACCGTAGCAGAGGGTGAGGGGAGGAGAGTGAGAACAAACCGCAGTGGGAGATGGAGAGGAAAACACAAGTGAAGGGCAAATACCGTGTGGGGAAGAGATTGTGAGAACAAAGTGGGAGGAGAGAGTCCCAAAGAAAAATGAATGAAGGCAACCTACAAGAGTAGGTGAATCAAGGCAAAACACCAGCAGAGAGAGGGTAAGGGGAGGGGTATAAGAATAGTGATAGGAGAGAGTCATAGGAAAAAGTGAAGAGCTGAATTGAAGGCAACTAGCAACAACAGTGAATTGAAGGCAAATCCTAGCGGCCAGAGGGTGGGGGGGAGGGGGAACGAACCGCAGTCGGGGATGGAGAGGGGAACATGAGTTATAGTTAGGGCGCTTAAACCAACTCTCATACATGCTCCCGACAGTTCATCTGCTTGGCCATAGACTAGAGCTAACTTTGATTCCTTAATATTTTTTTTTATTAATTACTCGATTCCTTTATTTCTATATAAATATCATTTCCTTCACGATTCCATTCCCCCCTACTTCGCTAAATATGGATATGCCTCTATGAGCTTTAGTAATGTTATTGATTAATTCCATGAGGAGTACTATTTTATCTACTCTTGCCCCAAACAAATCCGATTTTTCCTCCACGCCGATAGGGAGCGACCACCTTAATACCTGTTTCAAAGATAGATAATTTCGTATCTACCCGACTAGGGGGGACGCCATGCGACTCCATGTCTAGGTCGGCCGACCGACATTTGTCTCCCCAAACTTGATCCATTGCCCCTACACTTGATGGAGAACCCATAGGAGGCCTTGTTCATGCTATCGACCAAGTGGAGGTTTGGTAGATGCCATCCCAAGGCTGGGGGCGGCCCAAACCGCATCATCCACATCACCGATCCATGCCACCAACAAAAATGGACAAATACAAAGCATAAAAAGGCAAGTGGACCTAGCGTTGGGATGTGGGGCCAAAACCGCAAGGTCGACCGGTGCTCAATAGGTCGACCGATGTCCCACCGCCCCGCCACATTAGTGATCTGTTAGAGAGCCTCTACTACACTTCTTCACCCATGATCCAACGTCGGTTACATTGATGAGATGACATTGAGAGCACCGGGATCGACGAACCCACTTGTCATCGACTCGAGCTCCAAACCGCCATCCAACCGACTTCCGGACTGCCAACCACCATGGAACCGACTCACAACCGCCATCAAGGGCCATCCATCATTGTGGGATGGTGAGGCAATGAGATGGACGGTCAGCTGACCTCTCGATGCCCATGGTCAGCCAAACCGACCATCCTTTGGCTACAAGTACCCTCATGCTCCTAGAGGCTATAAATAGTAGCGCCCGGTGCATTTGTATTAATTCACTACAAATCCATTAATTATATTCCATCACTCCAAGTGAGAGTAGTAGCTAGGCAAAGCTCTAGTGCTTACAAGTAGAAGATAAGGAGAGTGTGAGGAGAAGCTTGTGAGGAGACAGGGCTGTCAGCATCTTCCTCACTTGTGCCTCGGTGGATGGATCTCTTCTTCGAGCGAAATCTGCCTTCTTCTATGGTAACTTTGTTCTCTTGCATTATTAAGTATTACTTTATATTATTGTTGTTTACTGGTTTCACTGCTGTGTTAGTGTTGGTATTTCTTAGCGTCATCACTAGGATTGTATCTCCAGCGATGGCACTAGAAATGTCTATTGATATTTCTTATGCTCAAGTAGATAATTCCACAAGCGCATAGAATATATCATTGTAGCATTTCACATAGAAGTGTTATAGGGTATCTTATTTATCCACGAGAAGTTATGGCTAAAGAAGATGATAAGGACCATCACATGTTTACTAAAAAGTATACCAACTAAAAACCAAGACACCTATTTAAGTTGTATCACATTATAGTTAAAAATCCAAGACACCATTAATTATATGTCATAACATTTAATATGGGCCTAAGATTTACTAGAATTATTAAATAACTTATATGGGCCAAACCACTAGATGGCTTGGTGCAGCAAGACTTTGTTGAAGCACTCAATTGAAGACTATGACGTGCTCCAATGGTGATTTTCTAAGATGCTCTTGTGCTCATCCTCACCGGAGTAATCAGAGAGCAACTTTAGTGGAATAGAGGTGTTGAGAATGTCTTGTGATTAGAGATCAACTTTAGTGCTCATCCTCACCAGATTAGAGATCAAGCCCTCAAACGCAAGAGGCAACCTTGTGAGGTTGAGTCTTGATAAAGAAGCGCCGATATCGTTTTTGACTCACCTCAATCTGAATGTAGATAAAAGCAAGTTATCGAACCACAGGGATATGTGCTTGTGCCTTCTTTTTTTTGGCATGCAATTTGATCACTCTACTCTTGTTCATTAATTTATGTTTTTCAATTCATAGAGCAGAGCTATTAGGACTTGTCATCCAAGGAAGCAAACTGAGCTACTAGTTTACTCAATTCTATTGGCATAGCATAGATTAGATACTAGTAGGCTTGGAAAACTATAGGTAGTGTTAGTTTTATTAGGGCATCCATTGTACCTAATTCTTTGCCTAGTGTTTGAGAGTTTGTAGAATTTTAAATTAGGGTACTCATCCCCTCTAGCTATCCAAAGATCCTTTGAACTCTTATATTGTACTAAGCATCAGGTAAATAGAGTTCCAACGAGTGGTAACATCAAGACTTGGACTTTTCTCACATGATATGCCTATCTGCGTGAATCATGGAGAGCTTTGAATATATTTCACGGTGTCATGTATCTTGCTGATCATTGGGCTAAGAAACAACAGTATTGCTTGACATATCAGATCTATGACATGACCAGCACAAAAGTTGGCAAAAGAACCTGTCACCGGAAAGCAGCATCTTCTTAGTCAACAAATGGGTCTTCAACAATTTCATCATGCCACCATCATTGTTGTTTGCGTTATCAAGAGTCATGAAAAAAGTTTATCTTAATCTTTCATTCCCCTTATGCACTTCATCATGGTATTGGACATTGCAATACTTGTGTGAAGGAGCTAGGAGAGGTGCCAGTCACCGGCAGCACGACGTACGACGGCGGTGCCATTCTTGGAGTCCACCAATGCACAACAACAGCAGCTAGACAACGAACACAGAGGAGCAGACGGTTCACTCACCTTGACGGATGGCAGGATGTGAAGCTGGCCCCTTCCCTCCTCGGTCTCGCATCCTGCTCGGCGGGAGGGTTCTCCTACGGTATACCGTGTAGGGTCATGACACAGTAGCAGATAGCCAGATACAACGGTAGGTACGTTTTCATTACACATTTGTTTCTAATTCACCAGACATATCTAGAAACAACAAAAAGAAGATGCCAAGAAAACAAGTAAAAGCAAAACATCCTTCAGAATCTAAGCATCTTTTTTTTTTTTTGCCCAATTACTACGTGACATAAATATAATACATGTGTACATCGTCAAAATCGAGGACAGCATCAAGATTCAAGAATCGCTTAACAAGCATGAACTCATCTGACATTTTTAGTACAAAAAGTACATACTAATCATGCATTACTAATTCAGAAGAACCGCAAAGCATGCTGAGACAGCTAGCAGAGATAACAAGTAGAGAACCGCCACGACCGGGGAGGCAGGCCGGCTGCAACCCAGAACGTCATGGTCACCGTGAGCGCCATAGCAAACGACCACAGCGCCACCTCCGCGACGGTCACCAGCCCGCCGCTGGAGCCGCCGCCGCCGTCGTCGTCGTCGTGGCCCCCTCTCGCAGGCCGCCACGCACGACAGGACGAAGAAGATGCACAGCCACTCGGCCGCGAGGAGCACCAGCGTCCTCACGTCGTGGACTAGCAGGTGCACGGAGAAGAGGACGCCGACTACGAGCACCACCAGCGAAAGCGCGCGCACAGGCGTGACGAGCAAGCGTCGTCTGCTGCCGGCAGGCTTCCTACTAGACGACTTGCGGAGTAGCCGCGGAGACGGCGGTGGTGAATGTGGCAGCGGCTGCTCCTCCAAGTCGACATCTTCCATGTTCTCCTGGCCTTCGTCCATATCGTGCACTGGGCTTGCTACTATGTGTGTCTTCAAAAGAGCACTGGTATTCTTTATACTTGGACTTGGATCACAATGTTTTGTTGTCATCGTTTTGGTAGCTTTCGTCGATCGTCAGTGTGGTGATCAAAAAGAGCCAATTATTTGGATGGGTATCGTTTGATGAGGTTGGATAAGCATAAGCTCTCCAAGAAACTACTATATAGGATGAGTGTGTGTGAATATAAGGCGTCAAAATAAGTAGACGTGAATACCAACGCTCAGTGGAGTGTTTCGACTAGATGATGTGGATATCCAACTGAAGCAGTTTGTGCCCACGACGGAGTAAACAATGAAATATTGACATGTACATGCTTGTAGTTTGTCCTACAAATGGAGTCAATAAGAGAAACAACAACTGAATATGCAGTATAATATGGCAATGGAAAGCCACTTGCTAGCTCAGATGACATGTCACGTATGGAGAGTATATAATTTTCAGTGCTGCAGGTATCTCTCCTCCGGCTAGCTCAGAAACACTCCATTTGTGTTCTCTTGAGTTATTATATAATCGCTTCCGTTTGACCTAGTTTAATTTAGCATGACAGCATCTTTTCTAGGACTCTCTAGAATCTGGGAGGTAGGGACGAAAACAGGATAGAAAAATCTTGTACAGACCGACACTGTTTACCTTATTTCCCAACCTACTGATTTTTGGGTAAAAAAAATTTTCCTTACAATATCCTCGTACTTACCGTTTTTTATGCGGGAACACCACCCCCTACCGACGTCATAAATCTTTTTGGCTGAGTGCTACTGTGGCTGCTACTAGCTGCTAGTGGTGGATTGCTCTATCTGCTTGTCTTTGCGGACCAAGAGGTAGCAATCCCAAGGCCACAATAGCAGGCAATATGCTTGTTTGACCAAAATTTATTCGCAAGCCTGAGGCGCAGCAGATATATTTTGACCATTTGCTTACATTTCTTTCTTTTTTAATTTTATTTTTAAAGTAAATCATGAGAATTAAAAGATATATTCATGAGTCCATGTTTTTTTTTTTTTGAGAAAGCCCGGTCCATGGTTTTATATATGGTAATGTGCATTGATGATAAAGTTACGGTACCACATACGTGTTTTGGACTTGTATGATCTCATATAGTTTGTTTTTATCCACGTGCTCTCGACCGAACTGTTCCATTCCTGATTTCTCGATCGACCAGCATTTCCGATTACCTTTTCCGGATTAAAATATGAAATAAAAAGTGGTTAGAAACCTTCCCTGTGGTTTCCGTGCATTTTCATCAATAGCGGAAGGGGGTGGAGGTCACCGATAAGGCCTCCTTTGGAAGGCAGGACAGGAAAAGGGTAGGGATAGAAAGAGCGTAGGAATTCATATGGTATGTTTTTCTGATCCTGTAGGATTCAACAAGTATAGAAAAATTGATAAAGAAGACCTTTTGGCAGTAACTCGGGTAAAACAAAGAACCCATTCTGATGGCCCATAGCAGGGACGACAAGCATGCATGATAGCCACTTTTTGCTCTTGGTCAAACATGGAAAGAAACAGCATGAACAGATAAAGATGCATACACAAACAATTGTTTATGTGGACCACACCAAGCATTTGCCTCGTTCCTAGTGAAACCATGAAGTTCTGGTGGATGTTTCTTTCCCTTGAAAATCCTGTGAAATCATAGGTACCAACAGTTTTCCTCAGGATTTTTTATGAGTTATTCCCGTGAACCAAAGGCCACCGTAGGAAACAATCCATAGGAACTCGTTTCCTGTAATTTTCCTATGTTTAACCCATCAACCAAAGGCCCCCTAAGTGTTCCGCTACAGTGATATACACGGTGAGAGAGAAAAGCTAGAGTTGCTGCTTTAGCTGCAGCCAGCAGCACTGCCATATCTCTGGGAGTGTTGCTACAGTAGTTGCTGCTCTGCTAGAGTGAACGCTATCATATCTTTAGGAACAAATTATGTCAATCGCATTTTCTGTCGGTTGAAACTTGTGAAAAGTTTCTTTTCCCTTTGGGAGAGCTATTATTAACCTCTCGAGCGCTCTTGTGTAGTTGTTAAGTTGTGTGTCGAAGGCACATATGACTTCATCAAATAATGTTCAAACCAAAGTAATGTCAACGCTGAAAAAGGACAGCAGTGTCTTCTAAATGGATCTACAGAAATATGTTAAAAATAAAAAACACGGAAACAATTGAGAAATGTTAAGTATGTTAAGGCCCATATGTTCTGAGCCTACATGGTTTCCGTCTAGGACTCGTTTCAAAATACTATATACTCTATGAACAATAAACTGTACAGAACAGTGTGCTAAACAAAATTGTCATGAATATTTGGGTAACACAGCATTATGTACGTTTTCTGTACAACAATGTACAAAATCCAGCTCACTGGTATACCACATAACTGCGAAGCCTGAACAGAATATAGCACCCATTCCACACACAACACTTTCTTACATGAGGTGCTCCCTGAACACAAATTTGGCAATAGTGAGAAACAAGTGCTACCGTCATATCAACAATCCCAGTTAATTGCAGTGTTCCCAAAACAACCGTTCTTGGGTGTCATCTTTCTAACGCTATCCTGGAGAAATTGGAACGTGCCTGGAGAAATGTTAGCTCTGTCCATTGTATTTACCTTTGGCGCCTCCAGTATCGACCTTGGAGGCGACAAGGCCGTCTGCATTGCCCAGATTGCAAGGGGGCGCATATATATCAGTGACCTGTAGTGACCATCAATTGTCCATGCTTCTGGAGTTTGGAACCAGTACCTGAATTTGTTTCAAGGAAATTGATTACTAATTATGAGCAGAATAGATCGAATGAAGTGGCTCCATTGCTGTTACAAGATAGATTGATGACTGTACCAGATCCAAGAAAGTGCACTACCCATAAAAGAACTAAGGTCTATTGCCAAGAACAAACAGAACATTACAATAAGTGACCTGAAGCACTTTTACTTAAGGACTGGAGGGAAGCTATGATTTTGAGATTTAAACAGCTATTTGAAGAAACAAAAATAGGCTTTTTATGTAGTGACTCTCGAATATCATATACCAAAGGAGAATGCACAATAGCATCAAAACCCTTTATGACTATGTGGCACATTACTTGACATTTGCATATCTCAAAGGAACTATGTGGAACTATGTGAGAATCCATTCACATTACTATACATCTCATGTACTCCCTCCATCCAAAAAATATATCATTAGATTAATCATGAAATACATAGTAAAGTTATTTGGAGACATTAATGTTGATACTATTTTCAATAGCTGAACCTAAGAAAATTTGACTTCAGCCAATCCTAGAATTGTACTTTTTAGACTGAGGGAGTATTGGGGAAAGAAGCATTACCCATAGCCCTCTTCAGACCATCCTGCAATATAAATGCCTTCTGCAGTAGTGAAGGCCTGATGCTCCATTCCATGGAGCAGCATCGTGCTGCTAAACTATATGTTACTCCTGTCCAGATTTCTCTTGACTGCATACAGGTTTCATCTACCTTCCCATTTGGATGCATACCATTCACGGCTCCCATACGTCCTCCTTTCACCCTCATCACATTATAGTCAAATATTTTCTGAAGCGTGCATTTTATCCTATCCTCATCAAATAGAGGAGGCAAACCTGACGATGCAGTATACCATTGTCCAGCTAGCTGATCTGCCTGGATGGACCGGCTATTATAACTTGTACCACTGTCATAATTGAAGTATGAACCATTCCATAACCTGGCTTCAAATACAGATTTAGCTTTTTGCAAATCTTTTCATGCACCTCTCAGCATAGTCATCATGTCCAAGGCTTCGGGCCAGTGCGGCTGCAGCTTGAAGGGCAGCAAGCCAGAGGCAACCACAATACGCACTTACTCCTTGAACTGTCCAAGCATCGTAAGTTTGATCAGGAAATCCGTCATTTTCAATCATACCATCACCATCATGATCAAATTGTTCCATATATTCCATAGCAGTACAGACTGCAGGCCAGACATCCTTGCCAAATGACTTATCACCTGTTGCAGCAAAATCCCTGTAAATCTGAAGCACGAACTTGGGATTAAGATCTTTCCATCTACTTGTGTCATGTATGTTGTAAGCATTCAATTCATGCCAAGGATCATGTGCTCCAAGATCATGGGCGACAGCACCGATAACTTTATTTAATACCCCAGGTACCATCAGCAAGAAATCTGACTCTTCTGTTATCTTCCGCAAAAAACAGCTCTAGCAAAATCACGTTGAATGCTCAATTCAATCTTAGGAAACAGATCCAAAAGAGCAAAGGAGGCATAGAAGTGTACATCGTAGGTGCACCACATGAAGTATTCTATTCCTTCGAGGTACAAAAACTTCCCAACATTTTTTTGTCATCGATCTCATGTGGGTTAAAACCGATGAGTGGAACTGTAGAATTGCGTGTGCTATCATGAAATGGCAAATTACTGTCTTCTGGGGAACTTGGATTCGACTTGTTATCAGCATCAGACACCAAAGATTCACTATCTGTCACGTACAGAAAAAAATGTTTCACTATCTGTGAGTAACAAATACAGATACCAAATTGTAAAAAAGAAGACCATAATATTAGTAGTTGTAAAAATGAATATGTAAAAAATTAATCATTTTTTTGTATTATCACCTTCTAAGAGATAAGATATAATCAGACCAAAAAATTGACTGTCCAAAATATCAGAACAATGGGACTTGTACGCTCAGTGTGCTCTAGGATAAATCTAATATTAAGTTCTTCATTTCTTTGTCCAAAAGCAACTTGATCTTTAAAAAACGTCTACATATCAACAAACACGCACAACTTCAACAGAAAATTCGCAAGCAATGCTTTCATTGTTACTTTTGGTGAACATGGATCAATGAAGAAAAAACGCAATTCACATATTGCCTATTAATTTTATACAGTTGTCCAAGATACACCACTCAAACAAAAGGTAAACGGTGGATGATTTAAGAAAATATTAGGTTAATTATTGCCGAAATCCAGAAATGTGTATACTAATATCATACAAGCTCATTATGTTACATGCAAACCTAAATATGGCGAATAGGAAAAATTGGAAGGGAAAAGTGTAACAATGTGCAGAGATTAGTACCAATCCAAACAGTTCCACCAGCAACTAGGAAGTACAGCTCATTAAAGAGCGTAATCTTGTACCTGAAAGAGTTGAAGATGATAAAGTACAGACATCTTACCATGCAGATCAAAATCTAATAATACTCAAACTAAATCATATGGTCTCTACAGAAAATATAAAATACAAGCATGAATTTCACATAATTGATAATCAAGAAGTACAAATATCTCAGAAGCAATCAAACCAGTGCAAGTCATGCACAGCACAAGCATGTACCATTCGGAAGCCTCTCATCTCGGAGAATCGGGGTCTGCCACTTATCAATTGCTTCTTCCCAATGCTTATACTCTGAAAGTCACATTAATAAGCAATTTTTTTTCTTGAGTATAAGTAGTAGAGAAATAAATACACCACAAATTAAGTAAGCAGTAGAATTAATGACTGAATCAACCAGAATATTCAAATATGAGAGGAAAGAAAAAGGGTATAATCATCATATGCTAAATTTATGACACGACTTGGGAACAAAAAAGTATATGTTGTGCAATATATGTTTACAGGAAACATACTCATCAAAGCATCCTCTACCAAATTGATGGCTGATCTTGGAGAAGTTCCATAGAACTTTGTATATCTCCTGTTAGCACAGCATGAACTCAATCTTATTGAAGTAGCAGAAAGCTAGGAATCCAAGAGTTTTGCTATCATTAATACAAACCACATCACTACAGATATCTTAATGGAAGATAAAGTATTATCAATGTTTAACCTTGTCAAAAGGTAAGCTGATTAACAAACTATTTACTATTTAGAGTCTATATAATGCATAGTAAAAGCTGAACGGCAAATGGAGGAAGCTTAACAGAGAGCAAAGACTACTTCCATATGCATTGTCCAACAACTTCAAGGTTTGAATTAAAGGAATCATAGTGTTTTTAACAAATGCTCTGAGTTGTGTCGATCTTGGATGCGTCATGATTAACAGTTATCACCAAACAAAAGTTAGAATAAAGAACTTACCTGTAGTATGTACTCCCCTTTTTAAATTTAACCTTAGAGAAGACCAAGCCAATGCAAATACAACTGTACATCTTCCATGTGGTTCAACCCAGGTGGAAGCAGAAACTGCTGCACAAATTGTATCGCCTAGCAAACAAGGCATGCTGGGACCAGCATTGAAATTATCTTGGTCAAAGGAACCATCCTTTAAACAATTAAACAATCAGATGGTATGATATGCACCCCAAGTCATCAAAAATGGCAATCATTTGGTTATTTCAAAACAATTCCACAGAAGGTTAGCCTTCTATGCATACAATAATTCTCATCTAAAACAGGGAATTACAACATAGAAAAACAAGGAAAGCAAGAAAGTAAAGATCACCTGAACCATTGTGCCCCACATTCCCCTAGCAGTAACAGAACTTTCTCCAGAAAGCCCAAAACAGGCAATACTGTGACATTTACATTTTGATTTTCACATGCCGCAATCGCAAATGTTACAGGAGGATTATTATTGGCTGTCCTGCGATGTTATTAATAGAGAATCAATGCTAGTCTTTAAGTAACGAAATAATCATGTTGGAAAATATATGCAGAAAACAACATGTATTGAGCCATAGTTTCTTCCTTTTCTAGTCAGAGAGTATGGTGAATGGATGACTTTAGATCAGTTATAAGTGCTTAGTTTCAAGATTGGACTAATCTGAAATACCCAAGGAAGTTCACCAAAAGAATAGAAAAAGGGTGATCAGTTGTGGACTTGCTTGTGATGTAGAAGAACACCAGAAACTCCATTTTTTCCTCTGCATGTTAAACAGAACACAAATCATTTCACTACATGGAGCACTGGCAATAGAGAACATATTATGCTTTGTGGCATCATACTAACATGAATGGCTCATTTACGTGACCCCCAGAATGATGCGAAAGTCCTCCTATAGAATTCTAGCATAGCATCAAGAATAGAACATGATCAGACCCAATATATCATAAAATATAAATTGATGCAAACACCCCCGAGGAAAAGTAGTAGCTAGTAAGTAGTACCGCCCAAGTCATCAATAGGCTAACTTTTGCCCTTTCCTTTCCAGTATTCACTAGCTGCAAAATATCAGTAATAAAAGTAAGAATGATGCCCTTGCGAATTGGAGGCTGCTGTTCGTAGCTCAGGTCATGTGTGTTTCTTGGTTAAACTGTGAATGCGTTGGCCTTATGCGGGCTCTAAAACACTTTCTTCTTAATATAATGATAACAGCTCTCATGCATGCTAGAGAAGTGAAAAACTACAATTAATATTAAAAAATATTTGATCAAGGGGAGAGATGGCACACAACCATGCAACACAGGGGGATCAAACACTGGTGGGGAGCTCCGCACCTCGTGGTGCTCAATCACTGTGCTATCAGCATGTCTAACTACAATTAATAATGCAACAGCAGTCACAGTTTAGTGAAAATACCAGTATGCCTCATTGATTAAAGAGAGTTATAGATACCTCACTAGCTCCATAAACATAAACAAGTTGGTATGCAGAGAAACATAGGAATATTTAGATAAAGATTTTATATTCACAGCCATGTGTGAAACATACAGTGAATGTTGTATTTTTCATAAAATTTGCTCTGAAAGAAAAATGAAGACTTACTGTATATACAAAAAACAGAGGTAGGAAGACTGCTCTCTTTGGTAATCATGGGGGAATAAATGGAGATATTTGACGGCAGGATACTTTCAGTTCAGGATCTGGCTCATTTTTAAACCAAAAAAAAATAATAACATGTGAACCTCATTGCATGTTTGCAATATTTTTAAATGGTCTGCTACTTGTTGTAGTAGTTAGCAATTATTCATCCTTGCCCAAATGAATATTTTTACAAATCTTTAGAAGTATCCTTCAAAATGACCACTGGATGTTCTGGGTCTGTTTCAGGAATTGTTTTTATCTTTCCAATTTTCAATAATTTTTTTTTTTTTTTTTTTTCTGCACGCCTGAAATTTTTGTGCCTAATTGGTATTGGCCTAGTGGGAATGACCAAAAAACAAACATAGATGGAGCAGTGGTAAAAGAGATGGT